>VZUI01046336.1:0-28702 GCA_013401135.1 Cettia cetti
ATCCCGCAGCCCCCGCGGGGCCGCGCCCGGAGCCGGCGCCTTCCGGGCCGGGGCTGCTCCCGGCCTGCAGCCGGGCCACAGGGCTGCCTCCCGCTCCCCGCCCGGCTGTGGGGCCGGGGGTGTGCTCCTGGCCGAGGAGCACCTCGTGGCCGTGCCGTTTAACGGCGGAGCGGTTACACCATGGATGGGGTCCATTGAAGTGCCTGGAGCACAAGTCCTATGAGGAGCAGCTGAGGGTGCTGGGGTTTTTGAACCTGGAGAAAAAGAAGCTTAGCGGGGATCTTAACACTACAACCGCCTGAAAGGAGGTTGTAGCCGGCTGGGGTTCAGACTCTTCTCCCGTGTAACCAGCGACTGGACCAGAGGACACAGCCTCAAGATGCACCAGCGGAGGTTTAGGTGGGACATTAGGGATTTCTTCACAAAAAGGGTGATTAGACATTGGAATGGGCTGCCCAGGGAGGTGTCAGACACCATCCCTGGAGGTGTTTAAGGAATGACTGGATATGGCCCTTGGTGTCCCAGCGTTGTTAACAAGGTAGTGTGCAGTCGCAGGTTGGACTCGATGATCTCAGAAATCCTTTCCAATCTAATTGATTCTGTGATTCTGAAGGCTGATGTTCATTCATATCTTCCATGGCCAGTGCAGCTGAGAATATCCACTTTGCTGGTGGGGCTCCCAGCAGAGATGGAGAGTGATGAGCAGCAGTAATGTGTGTCTGGGAGTCAGGGATTGAAGCACATCCCTGTTAAGTGTGATGCTCTGTTTGATTGGCTTAACCTGTGGAAGTACATGTAGTGGGACAGCAAGTCACTGGTTTAACCTGAAGAAGTGCTGACATTATGGCCCGGAGGAAGGTCTTTCTATAGAGTGTGCTGAGAGGAGAAGAGCTTAGGGAGTCCTGAGAGCAGGCACTCATTCTTCTAGTAGTAGTATTCCTCCCAAGTCACTCAGCCCTAAAGACCTTGGCTTTCCAGATAGCCATACTAGTGTAAGCAATAGGATTCAGTTTCTAAAGTAAAATAAATTGAAGGCTTGTGTCCTGCACATAGACCAAGTAATGAGGTGTTCCCTGTTTCACGTTTCTGATCGGAAAGAAACCCAGATCCCAGAGGTGTAAAGGATTCATGCACATACAGAGCTGTTAAAAAATGATGGGTCTGTGAGGAAAACAAGAACCACAGCAAGGCAAGGCAGGATCTGAAAGTCTTGTTGACAGAGCAGTTATGAGCAGACTGCCTCACAGTGAGAAGTCTGCTTGCAACATACACTGCTAGAAGAGTAAAGCAGATGGAAGAGGATGCCAGTGAGCTCCCTGACATGGCCAGTGTATTCAAGGAACCAAAGCTTTATTTGGAAGTTTAGGCCAATTCAGAGTTTACTAACAACTGCAACAAGGATTTTAATTGTAAGATTTAGTAAGAAGATGAAAGCATTGCAAATAGCTGAGGAAGTAAACTATGTATGTGTGTGGTAGAGCTAGATGGAAAACTTGGGAAAGCACAGGCCTCAGACTAAACAGCAAGTTTTCTGTTTCTGGTGTGCTGACAAAAGTTGCATTTGTTCATTTTTGGCATGAAGTTTATGGTTAGAAATTCTTGCATCTCAAATTGTGCTTTAAATTGAGGGATGGCTTGCTGGGAGAATTAGCACCCAAAAAAACCTTTGATGTTTTTGTCCAGGTGGTCTTTTTTTGTACAGCCTGCTTCTAATACCAAACTCTGCTGGAGACAGCAGAGCAAAAAGAAGAAACATTTTTAAAAAGAGAATGCTGCTTCTTCTTTTCCTGTAGATCTCAGGATCATGATTTACTCTTTGATGTTGTGATTACTGGAATAATGGATGCAGAGCTGCAGAAATGAACTTCAGAGAAATAAAGTTTCCCTGATGACTGAGATAGCAAAAAATTTGTGTTACTCATATGTGCACACTAATGCAGCCATATGAAAGCATTCTATGCAAATTAAAAGGTTTCCTCAGAACAGGAAAGCTAACAGTTTAGTAGATTGAATACTTAATAGAAAGTGGGATGGACACAAGCATCAGTTGACAAAGGGAATTTTGAAATCGCAAAGATTTTAAAACAGATTACCATTTCAGAATAGGAAGAATCTTAATCTAAAAAAAAAAAATGCTCTTGGGACAGGAAGTGTAGTAAGCAAAATAGTGTTTCTGTGACTGCATGGGGCACTATATTTTGTGTACACATGAGTGTGCTGGACATTCTTGGGCTCAAAACTTGTGTAATGAAGAAGCAAAAGTGTGTGGTACTAGTCCAGACTCAAATAAAATGAGTTCTTGGCCGGATCTGAAATGGATTGCAGTACACTCAGGGAGGTGGGCTGGGGGAGTTGTTCTGCAGCAGATGCCTCGGAACAGCACAATCTCATGGTATAAAGGGAAGAGCTCCGTTTTCTCCCTTTGCACAACAATGCCTCTAGGAGTGGGCCGAGCATATTCAATCTCTTTTAGATGGCCTGTGGAATAGCTATTAAATGGTCAATACAAGCATAAAATACACCTGTCATTTTTTTTGTTCAACTTTATGGAAGAACCTCAGTAAAAATCATGTTTTGAGTTCAAAAAGAGGGATAAAGAGATTAGGGCTATACTCAAATTTCTGACTCTCACCCCCCTTGTGTAACCCTGTCCTGTTGGTTCAAAAATGCTAATACATATTAGCACAGACACAGAGATTCCAGAGTAAAAGTGACACAGACAATCTAGCTTGGCAGGTTACCCTTTGCAAATACAAAGAAACCTTTACAAAATTATTTCGCTGTTAGAATGCAATGGTTTAGTATTTAAAAGATCTGCTTTTGATGAATTGTAATTTTTACTGGAAAATTAGATCCACAACCAAGGAAGAAGAGTCAGATTTGATTTCCTGAGCTAAAGGTGAGGCTGTACAATTTAGCTGTTTCCTTCTTTCCTTCTTAAAATTGATTATATTATTGTTTGCTATTATGTTTTAGATGGCACATAAGAAACACAAACTGCATTGCAGGTACTATAAAAAATAATCATAATGAAGGATAGATAGAAAAAGACAATATTTGGAAGGAGCAATAAAAGTATTGAAGAACTATCCAGCCAGTATTTTAGTTTCTTCTAGCAAAGAGGCTGAATACTCAGGAAACAACTCCCAACAGCCTATCTTTTATTCCCATAGTTCATTTAGGAAAGAGAGAGTAGGAAGGATTTAAATCACACCTTAAAGTCAAAGGGTGAATTAAAGTGCTTCCAGATTGTTCTGTTTATTATCATGAGAATTCTCTCTTGTACACAAATTCCTTTCCATAGTAGTTAATGTGACCCATCCTGTCTACAGTGTATTTTAAAGAGCAGCATATCAGAGAAAGGAAGGAGAAGATGCGTTTTGTATTCATCTCTTCATGTGTATCTTTCTAGCAACAGTTGAAAGTTGAAAGATATTTCCTTCCTAGTTCGTCTTTTCAATTCAAAATACAAGACAGGACCACCAATACAGAAACAGATCTTGTTATTCCTGGAGTAATCAACAACATTGGCATGGTAACAATGCCTAAAAGTCTTCCTGAGTAACTGTATGAGAACACATCTTCACTTGTTAGTCAGCTCTCTAAGCTGCCAAGGCTTCTTGGATACAGCTTGAAAAGCACTTAAGAAACACCAAAAATATCATTGCATGAATGGCTTTGTAAGTGCTGAATACTGAGTGGGTTAGAAATAAATATGGTCATTGCTGAATTCTTTAACTACTGTGAGTTTTAGTGATGTCTCTGCATTTTAGGCCACACATGATCACACCTGTAAATTAATGCTAGTCCGCTCTCTTGATTCCTTGAGTGTTAGATGCTCCCATAAGAGACAGCCTTGGTCCAATTAGATTTATGGTGGAACTCCAACAGGGACATACTGGCACATAAAAGCAGCATACAATATGGCTATTTGCATATGTGTCTTTGGATAGACTCTTCTGACAAGGAAACCCTTTCCTGATCACTGAGAAACACTTTTCCCTCCAAAAACTATTTGAAGCAAAATAATATTCTCATTTGTCCTTTTTTTCTTGCTCTTTTTTCAGACAGGATTTTTTTTTTAAAATCCATTTGTATTTTTAAAATATTGACGCATATGTTCTGTGTAGAAATATTCAGTCTGTGCATTGCTCGGGAGCTCTCCACTGTGAACTTTAATTTGAGCACTCAGCATTTTTAATTTGAGCTATGCAATTGCACATCTGATACAAATGGAACTATTTCCGTTCCCTGGCTCCATGACTTGATTTATGCCTTATGGTTCTGTTTTCATCCAAAATCAATTTCAGTAGAATCTTCACCTATGCAGATAAAATTGCAGGAGGAAGTGCTTTATGTTTAAGCTACAAATTTGAAATCCACCTTCTGAAAGAATATTCAATAAAACTGAGCTGATTAGAAAGCTCTTGTCCTGGAAGTGAGAGGTTCAGGTTTTCTTCATCTCCCTATAGGGATTTAAACTCCAGCCCAGATCTATGGCTCTTAGGAGTAGAGGGGAGTGTTTATCGCCTTTGGCTGAAGTTATTTTGCTTTGTGTACAGGAATTAAAGATTCACCACAAGAGGAAGGAAGAAAAAGCAGGATCTGATGGATGTAATGAGAGTGTGACATTCAGGATGGTGGGTGGTCTGTGTTATAGTCCTGCTCCAGGAACCAGGCAAATGTGCAGAAAAGCAATCAGGTGTAAAAGCATAAAAATGCATGTGTGGAGGGACTAGAAATCTGTTGTCTCTCTTACCCACCTAAATTCCCAGCCACTGGCAGAGTCACTTCTTCCCAGTCTTTCCTTTTAGAAAGAAAATTCAGAAATTAATCTCATACACATACCTTCATATGGTAATATACTTTCAGTGGCACAGCTTCACACATTTGTCTGTATCCTGAGTTCCATGTCATTCATTTCCTCATGTTCACATGTGTTTCTAACACCCAGTGAGCTTTGTCAAGGGCTTTCTATCCCAATGCCTAAAAAGTTTCTCTTTTGCCTGACTCTTTATTTCCTTTTAAGTATGTTGCATGTCCTCAAAGTGTCTTGTTATTCATCCCATCTCCTGGTTTATGCTGAAAGCTTTTAAATACGTTTTAATGATGCATAACAGCAATATAATGTGCCTAATAGCATGCTATTGATTTTCATTTGAAACACTGACATTTGAACATTTCAATAGCCTTTTAACAGTGTGTATATTTAATGTGATTCAAAGACAAGGCAAATGCAACATAATATGTCTCTACTAAAAAAAAGTCACATTCTCTATTTCCTGACCCTCTTTCCCCTTCTCCTGCAATCTTTTTGGCAATCATCCACATTGGAAGTATATCATTTTCAGTGTTTTAAAAAAAGTAATAATACTACTAAAATTTTATTTTCTCATTCATAGTATTTGGTACAAGAAAATAAAAGGGAAAACCACAAACTTGCAGTATCCAGAGAAAGCTTGGCTTATCTGCTCTGATCACAATGAAGATATTAATGATCCACATCCAGTGAGTGCTGCCAGAGAATGCAGTGCTTTAGCTCTGGAGTGACCTGCCCAAGGATGCCCTCTAGACAGTTCTCACGCTCACTTGGTGAACTAAGAAACACAAAAAGAAAAATGCCATCAGCAAACATACACATTAGCATAAGATAGCAGCTCCCTTTTGATGAATAACTCAGTAGTTAAATCATATGAAGAGTTTTGTTTCCAGAGGCGTTCCTGAGAAGTCAAAAAGCAAGATGTGAAGCAGCCGTACACGGTCCTGACCAGCTTGTGTGTGTGGCTACTTTGACATGAAACTAACAGCAGTGTTGCTAGGCTCTACTAACTATGTGTTTTCTTAGTGTTATATGTAAATACCTTCATTTTCCAGTACTGTGACATGTTTTTTTTCAGAGAGTGTTTATCAAAAATGAATACAGGTCAAGTTTACATCATTTCACCTTACCCTTCTGTCTTTTCACAGCATCATTCAAATTCTTTGCCCATCAATCATCTGCACAGCCCCATAAATGTGCATGACGCTGTCAACATTTTAGGAAATATAGCTTCTGCTCTGTGGGTTGATTGAACTTAAGGTAATGCATAAAGAAAGAGCAAAAAGCAAAGGACCAGGGAAAC
The DNA here is from genome assembly GCA_013401135.1 of Cettia cetti. Taxonomy (NCBI): domain Eukaryota; kingdom Metazoa; phylum Chordata; class Aves; order Passeriformes; family Sylviidae; genus Cettia; species Cettia cetti. The sequence goes on from VZUI01046336.1 coordinate 6,123, forward strand.
AAGGAAGGCCTATGCTTTTGTGAAGTCTTCAGTTTGCTTGCTTTCCCAATGTATAGCTTGTGGTTTGTAGCCACATCAAATAAGACAATCATCTGACAAGACATGACTCAGACCTCATTGCAGTTGCATATAATTAGACAGGGGTTTTGCTATCAAACTTTAAAAAAATCAGCTGCTTTCATTATCATTTTGTTCAGTTTTTTTTCAGTCCTGTGGTTTTCTTCCAAGAAGATGATGCAAGTAAGATCAAGAGCAAAATTTCTGAGAATATGTAAGTGATTTTGAAATCTGAGATGCTTTTTGAATTATTAGTAATTCCCAGAATGAATCTTAGACTGAAATTATGATACACAATTTTCAGAGGCTAACTAAAAATTCAAAACTGTTTATCAAATAAGGTACCTGAGACAGGCATATGCATGTTTTGTTGTTAAAATATAAGTTAAGCTCTATTTCTGCCCATACCAGAGACTCTTCTAACTAGAAAAAGAAATTAGCAAGAAAAGCATCTTAGTGTACCTTGTATAGATGGTGATATTAGTAAGTAACTCTGCTAAAGCAGTAGAGCAGGGCATGGATTTTAAACCAGTCAGAGAAGAAATCTCTTATGCATATAGTTGAAAACAGGAGAAATTACTGTTACATTTTATTTAGGGTAGGTCACATGAACAGTCTCCAGAAGAAACTAATTCTCTTGGCTGATGGTGGAAGGAGTGTAGCATGATGACCTCAGACATCTCATTTTTGACCTCTAAGTTAGGAGATCCATCCCATCCCCTAGAGAAGCAAGATCAAGTTTGACAGCAAGTTGAGGTTTAACTTCTGGTCAGATCCCCAGTCATAACTGCAGGCAAGATACTTGCTCCTTTTCTAATCTTCCAATGGTGTGCTGCATCCCTTTTCCCCAGATTGTGCTGGTCTTTCATATTTTAAACTTAAATTCTTCAGGATGAGGACTGCCTCTAGTGACAATCCTCAGCACAGCAATTTCTGGGACTGTGCAGTATCCCTGTAAAGGAAATTCTGGCATGTTTCAGGAAGAAGGGGCTTCCGTGCATAGGCAGCTGAAGCAAAACCTAATGGGTAGTGCAAAACTGAAGGGGTTGTACAATGCAACTGCTTCTTTCTGCCCACCTGCCCTGGGGGAAGTCTCCTGTGGCTCCTGCTTGTTGGCACTTGTTCTTGCAACAATCAGTTTCTAGAGGATGTGGAACCACTTTGTTCCCTGTCTCTTAAGCATGACTATAAAAGCCTAAGGCCCCAGTGCAGCCAGTTCAGTGAAACTGAAAGGTAGTAAATTCAAATTTCATAAACAAAAAGCATTTTGTAACAGCATGCATCTAAAGAATTTACTACTACAGGCTGTCACAGAGGCCATGGTTGTAAGGAGGCCTATGACATTTTAAAAGATAGCAAAATATCTAGAGTAAATTCAGGAAAGAAGAAATTTAGAAGGTACATAAGTGCTTCTTCATCTTACACAATCTCTTAATGATGGATTAGACCTTTTTGGGGGTTATTTTCTCTGTTGTAATGTGTCTTGGTCACCATCAGACAGGAATTTCCAGACCACAAGTCTGAACAAATATAGCAATTTCCGTATTGTTCACTTACAGCTGAGAGAGTCTGCTGCCCACCAAGGATTTGATCTAAAGCACATCATCCATCACCTTTGCAGTAAAACTGCATTCATTCTGTGGGGCTCTGAAAAGTTGCCCAATGGGCAGTCGGTTTGCAGGGCAGAGATGTGTACTCTTGGGTAATGTGGCATTGGTGTACAAGACCCTGCATCCATTGCTCCCCTCTCATATGCCTAAAAAGATTGTGCAATTCACGCACCTCCTGTTCTTCCTTTTAATTCTTTGCTCAAAATCCAGTGCAAACTTCCTCTCTCATCCTGACTATTTATAAGTATACATAGAAACAAATGCTTTGTAAAGATGTAAGAGACATTCTTCTTTATTCCCAGGGGCAAATAAAACCTTTTATTTTTAGCCCAGTTTCCTAAGGAAATGAGACTGATGCAATCACATTGTCTATTTGTCTGTCTATCAAATTGGCCCCCTTCCCCCCTTTCCTCCCCCCATCAACTTCTCACCATTAATTTCTTCCAGCCAGGTCTGAAAGAAAGGCAAAATTTCTTCAAAACTGTTAAATGCACATGAGTTTTATGAAAATCAGTGGGTGGGCCAGAGGAGATCTCTTATCAATTCCCTCATGGGAGAAGTCAGTTCTGGCTGAATTCAGTGGGTGGGCAGCAAAGGTCTGTCACCTTAGGCATAGCTGTAACACCACATGATGCCCATTGATCCTGAGGGTGGAAGAACAGGAGTCACTGGGGTGGGAGTTCAGAGGTACTTCTGGAAAGCTCTCCTGGGTACTTGGCAATATTTCAGGGGTGGGGAGAGAGATATGGTGGCAAAGAGGGAGGGGAGGAAAGGAATGGGTTTCTGGGACTTGTGGGATGCAGAGGGAAGAGCATCCCACTTTAGGATTTTCTTTATAGCCCAAAGGGGCTGAATGTTAAGGTCATATTCTGGGGAGTTTCTCAGTGGTGGCTCAAGGAACAGGGTGAAAAGGAAATGCAAAGCCAGTGCTAGAGAAGGGGACACGAAAAGCAGTTTTGGTTTTCAGACAGCTTCTCCAGCTTAGTCTGACATCTACTAATGCCTTCCTAACATCTTTACTATGATGTTTGAGGGTGGCTTTTTTTGATAGAGGAATTGGAAGGATCATTTAAGAGACCAAGCTTCCATAAGTTCCTCCCTATTCACTAATATGATGGTCAGCAGATAACATTTAGACAAAGAGATAAGGTCTCTTGTCATAGGTCTGTGAAGTAGCTTCTTCTGTTTGGGAATTCCAGCAAGTCAATACTCTAAAAATACATTTAAACAGTATTGGTGGCATGCCTTTACTTCAGTTGTCCTACCCTTCCTCACAAACCCCCAGCTACTTGTTTGCTAAATTCTTTCAAGCTTAAATCTGAAGTACCTGAGTCTGGAGTCTATTGTCTTGCAAGGGATTCAGAACAGGTTAATGGACAGAGATGAGGTAAAAAAACAGTGGCCCTATTCAACAACATATTCAACAAACAACAGGACTTCATTAGAAACCATGTGATTTGGTAGTCTAGAAAAGAAAAAAAATAGTATAATAAAAAAAGGGAAGGGAGTTGTTATTTTCTTCGGAATCATGCATTGCCAATTTTAACTGTTCTTTGGCCATGCAAAGATGAGCAAAGTAAACAAGAACATTCTCTTCTCCCCTTTCCACTTCACAAAAAAAAAGAGAAAAAAATGAAAATAAAAAGAAAAAAAGAAAAAAGAAAAAAAAGAAAAAAGGAAAAAAAGAAAAAAGAAAAAGGAAAAAGGAAAAAAGAAAAAAGAAAAAAGAAAAAAGAAAAAAGAAAAAAGAAAAAAAATTAAATTACAGTCTTCTTTGATAAGATGACAAAGCAAGAATCTGTTGGAGCAGGGAAAGAGGGGGGAAAGAGAGGGGATAAAGATTCCTGTCCTCCTGCAGGTGCTTACTGATTTTGAATGCAATCCAAATTTTTTAACTTGCAGTTGGACTTGGAGTGCATAGGAAAGAAAGATGAGTCAAGAACTACCTACAGTATGAACATCTTCCTCTAACATTCATGAAGTGTGTGGTGCATACAAACATGCCACTTGCAGTGCAGACATAGGGGTACTTGGCAGTATTTCAGGGGTGGGAAGACAGAGGTGTGACATCCTTGTGGCATCCTTGATTTCTCTTACTGTCCCTGCCTATCTCCAAAGATTGACATTCTTAATTGATGCCCTCACAGAAGGTGTGAAGGAGTGCTGTTAACACAAATCGCCTAGAGCATACAGACATCCAAACAAGTTTGAAGGCTGAGCAATTTTGCCTTCAGCAACTGAAACCATTTTGCAAATATTTAACATATAATTAAACCTCCTTTTCCTATCAGGTGATCTGTCCTCAGCATGTAAATTTACATGCCAGGACAGAAGAAGATGGTGAGCTGGGTCAAATAAAGTAGTGATGGACAGAAACTTTCTATTTGTAAATATACTGTCAGAAATAACCCGAGTCCCTTCTCCAAAGGGGAAACCCTAGATTTCTTCAGGATCCTTGTTTCATGCTCTATGCATCTCATGTTCATGTCCATAAATGTTTCCCTGTGATCAGCCGCCATCTGCAGATCTATGTCCCTGAATGCCAGTTGTTCCTGCATTTCTTGCAGAGATCACACCAAGGACAGACACATGCAGTCAGTGTAGTTGGAAAAGTGCACTCTCCCTCAGCCAGCTACTGTTTCACATGTATTAGCTACCGGAGCCTGTGGTTTGGCATCAGCACAAACTTCTTCCTCTCACAGCAATAGAAGTTGTCTAATCAACACAAAAATGGTTACCTAAGCCTGGCACAGCCACCTCCTGGTTAGCAGTGGCGACCCGTTCATGCACCAGGTCTAGTCCCTGGTTTATTACAGCAGTTTTGGGTCAAAATCATGGTCTTCAGAGGGCTCCAAACGGGCAGAGTTCCCTATGCAATAACTCTGAAGCCACTGCTTATCACCCCTACTCTAGATCTTGATGCAGTTTCACAACCCTGCAGCACCAGAGACCTCAACTCGCAAGGGCTGAGGTAAACAACAGCTGTCAACATTCAGCAATGTAAGCAGCATCATTTCTTTGCCAGGACCCATCACTGTCAAGTAAGGGTTAAAAAAGACCACTGCTGAAATGCTCTTCATGGTTAGAGCCTTTTGTGTGCATCCTTCTGAAATAACATCACAATCCAAAACAGGAACAGCTCTTTCTATGGTGCAAGATCCATGCCTGGGCAGCAGCTGAAGAGGACAGGAGAGAAAAAGCTGAATCAGAAGTATTTTATTTTCAGTAGTTTAATAATGGACTAGGAATGTCTATGAGCTGGAGTTGAGGAAAAACAAACACGTCTTTCCACAGCAAATGGTGAAACATTTCCTTAGGTACTTCATGCTGGTGATACTTTTGAAGTCCTTGCCATCCTCCCAGAATTCCTCATGTGGACTTGCATCTAGAACAGTGAACCAAATGTGTGCTTTTGGGCAAGTTTAGTTTGTCTGGATATCCACACCCACATATGTAAGCCAGGGTGAACCTTACAGCAAGAAATGGGCAGAAGTATAACTTGGCAGTGCTGCAAATGTGTGGCAGAACTGAAAGTGAAGCATCAAGTTTCCCAAGTCCTAGTGCCTCTTTGCAGTGAGAAAAGGGCAAAACAACAACACTACAACCTTGATTTCAGTTTCTTCATTAGCTTACTGGTTTTGCCTTGTAAGTAATACAAAGTACTGTATGGACGTACACATTCCTGTAATTTTGTAGGTATGGGTTTTATCTTTAGAAGATGACATGCCCTAGCAGGCTCCTCAGTTTACAACCTCTTTCATCTGGCCAGAAGCAGTTGCTGCAGCTTCCACAGGCCATGTCAGGTCAGAGTAAACTCTGTGTCCCATTGGCACAAGGCAGATGGACTGAGAGCTACTTTAAGATAGTCTGATAGCAGGGCAATACTTCAGAAAATGCCGTTTTGTTGAGGTCCTGAGTCTTGTTGCTGGACAACATAGACACTTCTGAGACAAGCCACTATGTCCTTCAGAAGACTTAATCTGTACCATGAATGGAGCAACTCTCATACAACTACCAAGGTGAGTATAACCTTGTAAAAAAAAAAAAGAGCACGGAGAAATGTCAATAGTGTGCTTACATAAATGGTTTCAACTGGAAAAATTGAGTTTGCTCAGTGTGGTTTATTTATGATCTGAACATTGAGAGCATTTCAAACGTCTACTTGATCAACAAAAGAAGAAACCACTCTGTATTTATACAGTCTTGTACCAACCTCCCCTTTCCCAGTAACTCTTAAACTTGTGGCTATTTTCAGCCAAAGGAGAGAGAGGGATAGAGGCCTGCAAGAGATGGAGGTGTACAATCTCCATCAGCTTGAGACCCGGCAGAGGGAAAGGGTTCTGCCATGGAGTCTGCCCTCATTTTTGCTGCCTGCTCTCTCGAAACTCCAACCAATTTTCCTGCTCTCACTTCTTGGCCATTTTGCAGCTGTGCCAGACCAGCTGGCCCCAGCAGGGAGGCTTTGGGACAGAGTCTGAACCACCCTGGGAGGAGGAGAAACAGAAAGCATTGCAGGAAGAGGGGCTGAAGATGTAAAGGCAATGTGGGGACATGGAGAGAGTATACAGGGAAACTATTACAGCAAGGGAGGGGCAGGAGAACAGAGGCTGTTACTGGTTTTGTTGTTTTTGGTGGCTGCTAAATCCTCTTCTTTGACATGTGAGAGGAATGGGAAGGTGCAAGACAACAGGAATTAATAAATAAACAGTCCTAATCAGTGTTTTTCAATTCCAAGGGTTTTATAAACATTAATGAACCTTCATGAGCTGTAGGACAGGTATTTAAGCTGTATTCCATTTTCACAGATAAGGAGATGAAAGCTCTGGCTCAAGTCCAAAGTTTTCAAAAGCAGAAACTACTTTTAAGAGCTCTCCTTGATGCTCAGTACCAAACCTTTGAAGGGATTGATTTCACAGTTGTCATCAATGTCAATTATATGCTATTTACTTCTGCAAAGCTAGGTCTAAAGATGCACACTCAAAAGCAGCAATATCTTTTGAAAACTCAGGCTCTGTAGGCCTGTTGGGTTCTCCCAAGGTATGTAGGGAGAAACTGGTTTATGAGAGAAATAGATATGCAAAAATATATGTATTTTTTCTATTGCACCATGACAAGAATGGAAACAAAGACTTTGCTGGCCTAAGACATTTAGAGAAAGGACAAAGTAAAACAAAGATTTAAAAAAAAAAAAAAAAAAAGATTTCAAGAAGAACCATTCCTCTGTGCAAATGGGAGAGGAAGCAAAGCATGTTTTCAAATCCTTCTACATCTCCCATAAAGACTTGGCAGATGGTTTGGGTGCATTTCTGTAAGTGTGTGATGAATATTTTATCCCTGAAAGGAATAGAAAACATGAATGTGTATGTAGTCATCAGCTTCACTGAGTGAAGAAACAACAGGACTTCATCAGAAACCACATGATTTGGTAGTCTAGAGAAGAAAAAAATAGCAGGATAATAAAAAAGGGAAGAGAATTGCAGTTTTTTCTTTGGAATCATGCATACCCAATTTTAATTGTTCTGTGGCCTTGCAAACACTAACATCTTGTTAGCATACCTGCAAAAACACGTGTGGTGAAAAAGCCTCCAAATTCTGTTAGAACGGCAGGTGTCATTTAAATCAGCCAGCAGCCAAAACAAAAGGAGATCACAGAGCTTTCACACAGAATATAGCAGTCAGGTAGAAGCAGAAATGCAGTGCTGATCAAAGACAGTAAGTTCAAACCCAGTCCCAGACATGTGCAGCACAGTTCCTACCCAGCAATATCTGTGATGTACCAAGCCCAGCTCAGCATAGCTTTGAGTGTCATAGCAGATCAGTGGGAAGATGTAAGAATCACAACAGAAATGCTCCTTTGGGGATCCTCAGTATATAAAAAAGAGGAAAAGGCTGCCAGAAAAAAATATGTTAAAGGGTACCTCAAAGGCACTCACTACACATTTTAAAACTTGTCTCAAAGCGCCAACACTTCTGCGACAACCAGGCTTGTGGTGTGACACAGTTTTGTCACTCCTGCAGCTGAAGCTCCCCATAGGTATTTCCTTAGAAGGTGAGCAGAAGTGGTGGTTCCTCCCTACACCTTCTGCTGCACCACCCTGCCCAGCACAGGCAGCACCAGCAGTCCCAGCACGCTCACCCTGACGCCACTTGGGTGACAATGTGGTTGGTGCTGAGCCCCTTGGTGAAAGGTGGCAACTGTCTGCAACTGCCAGACAGGAGGGAAGGATTCACAAAAAATGGAAAACAGTAGAGCTTTATGTAGCTTCAAACTGGTTGTAGGGTCCCTGTGTGCACAGGGTTATGACAAATCCCATGGAACACCAGTACAGTGTCAGACCTTGTGGCACGCAGGTGGGATAGAGACCATCATGACTTCAAGGGACATAATAGGCTTTCATGTGTTTCTGTTATGCAACTCTTGTGAGGCACCTCTGACTGAGAAAAAGGCACAGTTAATTAATGATTTTAAAAGGCCTTACTGTCCATACAAGTTGATATTCCAAAGGGGGTCCAAGGAAGAATAGGGTAAGCACCTAAAGGAAATTTTAAAAACAACAAGAACCTCTGGTTCCAAGTGCAGCAAAGAAAAATGGAAATTCTACCAGGTCATACTTTTAGGTAAGGCAAATTGTACCCAGATCCAGCAAAGGACAGCTATGGTAGAAAAACCACTGCCCATCTCCATGCAGAAGCAAGATGGGGCACTATAAACAGTGCTGGCATACTTTTGGAGGTGGTTTTAAGTATGGGATTTTTTATTCCCCAAATCACTGAAGTATTGCTGAACTCCTGAAGACTTTTGATCTTGAAAGATGAATTAGTATTGGAATTTTGGATCAGGAAATAGCACCAGAGAAAGCTGCTGCTAACAGAAGCTAACTGGCCATTCCCCTTTAGGCTTCCTTTGAGACTGCCTGGCACAAATGAATGCCAGCAGCCATATTTTTGGTAGTGTGTTAGGGCAGCAATACCTTTTTTCTATCAAGGTCATTTGCTATTGCTTCTGAAACACCACTGCTCTTCAGAAAACTGAAATTAGAAAAGAGGCATCCTCCATTCAGGAAGTTTTGTCCTCTCTGCTCTGGGTTTTTCACCTTGTCACAAGTTACGGAGCCTTTGCACCTTTACTTTTGATTCTGCCTCCTTCATTCCTGGCTCTGCTAATTCACTCTATTGTTCAAGGTCTTGTATCTACCAAAAGGTAGAAAAATCACTGGCTGCTTGATTCATTCTCCCTAAAGAGCAGAAATGCATTTTAGGAGGTCAACTCTTCCATTCCCACTACACTGCAGCAAGTTATGCCAAGCCAGAAATAAATTATATTCTTGGAATGTAGTCTCTTACATAGGGCTGGCCATTCCTCTTCTTTTGTACCAGAAGAATTTTAGTGTCTTATCTCAATGTCAAACTGGGTAGTATATAAAAATTCCTGAGAGGATGCGGTCTACCCATAGCTATGTCTTGAGAATGAAAATGAGGATGGGCAGGGAGGGTATTCTGGGCAGTAACTTGAGAAATATCTTCTTTCCATCATAACAGAAGTAATCTGCATCATCTCCTCCCAGCTTCCTGGGGTTATTACCACTGTGCTGAACAGAGGTCTTCTGCACCTACTGAAGGTGGGGTGGAAAGCTGGTGTGACTCAGCTCTGGCAGAGGGCAGACACATTATTAAGCACTGGTGGAGAGGGTGTCAAGTAGTGGGCAGGGAAGACAAGGCCTCACTCCCCTGTTGTCCTTTGCAGAAACAATGGCCATGAAGCCCCGCCTTGCTTTCCTCTCTATCACCTGTGTGCTCTGCAGGGATCTGCTATATATGAATAAAGGGCTAAAGGACTGTTTTTTTCATTCAGTGTTTTGGAGAACTGGAAGTTTAGTGAGACTGTGGTGAGGTGTTTACTGCCTTAAACCACATGTACGTATTATTTTAATCATATGTCCCAAGAGGGGCTGTTTTCTTAGGAAATGTTTGTTGAACACCTTGAAATATGATGACCTTTCCAGTGTCACAGTAACTGTGTGGTTCCCAGAAGAACTTTGACAATGCTAAATTGCAGAAGTGGGTTTTGCAACTGGAAGTGAGAAAGTGATGCTGGAAGTAAAATAAGAAGTGGAATCAGCCACATAATCATTTTGGATATTGCTGTTCTATTGCTGGTACTTGAAATATAAAAATACACATTATAATGTTATTGACAGGGAAAAAGCCAGGAAATATTATTACATAAAACTGTGAGTCAAGACATCTAATGTGTTTTTACAGTGTTGCCTATAACTTAATTACACATGCTCCTGACAGTGTATTATATCTTCTTATATCTTCTTTATTGCACAGGCATTAATTAAGTTAATTAATAAATGAAACCTCTAGAATTAATTACAGGTTGTAACAATTTTGTTACTTTGCTAGAACAGGCAGGAAGACAAAAACATATGGACCCATAAACATTAACTGGTTTTTGCAATCCAGCCGTTACAGGAGAAGGACAACGAAGGTTAAATTACTTGGAGATGCAGCTCAGAGAGAATGCTCAGGCAGTTTTCAGTGTTTCTGAAACTCAGCAGTTCTTGGTGTGGAAGATCTTGACTACTACATTTCTGTGACTCTTTCAAACCAAAATGCAACTTGTGTTTGAATCTATTCAAAAGATATAAGCCTAAGAACTGCTTTTACAGATTCCCAGGATCTGATCTGTCCGGCAGGAGGGGTCTTTGCAGCCCTGTTTCAATGGAGGCATGCTGCCAGGATTTGGGATCTGCGTGTGAGCTACCGTGATTTCCCTTTGGGCCCTCTTGTTTCTGCCAAAATTGAAGTGGACTTTCTGTGAGTGAGAAGCAAACATGGCTCCATTCCAACAGTACAATATCTGGGAGGGTGTCTGACAGGAAAAAACGCTGCAGAAGAGCCTTTCAAAGCATCTTAAAAAAAAAATCTCCTCTTGTAGAGGATTTCTTGTGGAGATAAAAGTCATTACCTGTGCTTAGAAGTTAGAGGGTATCTTGCTTGGTTGCCTAATCTTTCACAAAGTTAACATCACAGAGTAACTCCATCATATATGAAATTATTTATATTATACTATTTCTAAAATTCCTCTAAGTCTAGTCCTTGGTGTAGTATTCACAGTAAAAAACTTTCAGATCAATCTGATTTGCTTAGTAAGCTCAGTACTTAATCTAATCTTCCCTTTGTTAAAGAAGCAAACAAACCTCTTATGCTTAATTTAGTGAATCACCTATTCAATGCAATAAACATATCATCTTCCTTGTATCTAACACACGGGTTCTTGTAGGCAGCTATTTTGTGCTTCACTTCAGTTGTCACTTTCAGCTGAGCTACACATATATCACACCACTGCAATGTAAGCTCACAAGTCAGCTTTAAACCGTTAATAATTCCCATTATTCTTTTCTTAATATGCCTCTAGACGATCTACATTTTTCAAATACTGAATTAGTCTGAAATTACTATGATATATCAAGAATGGTCCCATCAGACTTTTGTAGAGGAGGACTGTTATCTACCTGGTCTATGATGGGGATTTACCTACACAACACAGGAAATAAAATCCTACATTGTATGGAAAGCCTGGCAGTCTGAGCAGTAGGGCATTTTGGATCGTGAGAGTTCTTTCAAGAGTGAGGCAGTGCCTGCAGCAGCATGCTGAGGGCTTAAGGCTGCCACTGGGCACTGACCCAATGTCACTACATCTCTCCTTAGTTCCGTGTAGGTGGGAGATAAAGTCTTTTCAAAATCTCGCCACATATCAATATGGTGAATCTAAAGAGTTGTGGCTTCATTTCCTCAGCAAAATCCCTTGCCTGCTCTCAGAGTGCTCAGTGGTTTTCAGCCTGAGGTCTGTGGATCTCTGCATTAGCAGATGGCTTCAACAGGGCATGCCACAAAGAAAAGTAAGTGTACTAATGCCTGCTGTCAACTGGTCTACAGGAGGCTGAAGCTGCAGTAGAATACTTTGGGGGCTGCAGAAAATAAAGGGTTGAAAACAGCAGCTGTTGATTAATCTCTGTGAGGTGCGTTTTGTTTTGGGTTTTTTATACTGAAATAAGTATGTTTTAGTTATTTTCTCCTGGATGTATTAGCCAACAGTTTGAATTTCCAATGTTATATTCACTAATGTGTATTATTTCCCTAGTACCCTAAACACTATTTCTCTGCACTCACTGCTGTCTTTGATGTGTCCAAACTCAGGATCATCTGACAATTTCAGCAACTCTGTCTTGGAAATTGAATCAGCTTACTGATCAGGGTTTTTCAGACACCAATAAAGGTCCGACTTAGAGAATCAAAACTGGAAATATGGAAAGGATTGGACTGTGCACCTGCAGAATGATAGCCGAATTCCAGACTCTTTTTTTTTCTTCTTCTTCTTTTTTATTTTTTAGCATAAATAAATTAAACTCCATCTTTAGGCTCCCATTTCATGGCAGCAACTGATAAATGCAACTGAATCTCCCTGCAGTCTCCTGCCTGAAAGATCAGCCTGTTTTCTTTCCCTCAATTCCAGGACATGCACTTTCACCCTAGTTTTCCTGCAGTCACAACATGACTAAGGAACTAACCTAGCCAAAAACACTTTAATAAATAAAAGTTTTCAACTAGTTTAACTAGTTAAAGCCATTCACAACAGGGGTCAGGGAGGGAGCATGACAGCCTATTTTTGTGGCAGCCCATATGTGCATCAGCTGCAATCATGCACCTGCAAGCCCTGGAGCCTATCCTAGAGCACTGCACACTCACAGTCCCCCAAGTTTGTTCAAGTGCTTCCAGCCCCCTCTGAGGGTTTGGTACCCTCTGCAGAGGGCCAGCCAGGCAGGAGGCCCAGAGCACCATGGCTGCCTCTTTCCTGCCATCATTCATTTTATGCACAGGAGGAATTCGTCTTCCTTGAGCACCTTAGTGACATCCAGAATAAAAATTATATATCTGTTTGATGGATGAAAAATATGAAGCCATGTGAAGTTAAAGAGCATGACTAGTGCTGGGAAGGCAGTCAGAGACAAAGGCAAGAAGGAAAAGCAAAGTTTTCCCTGTGACTCTTCCTTATGCTGTCTATACTCTATTTCAGGGCTGCTCAGAAACTCTGCAGTTTATTCTGGTTAGGACTAATGCTCCAAAATAATCTGAATAGCAGACTCCCTGCCTTGTACTACTAGTACTGAAATTTAAGAGAGATACACAGCATCATAAATAACACAAACAGTCATTTCAGAGTGTGTGTGAAGGGTGATATAAGGCCAGAAACCTCATTTTCTTTCTGTTTTTCTCTTTCAAATATATCTTTATTTTAAAAAACTATTTTCTTCAGTCTAGTAACCTTAAGTACCTCCAAGCAATTGAGTAAGATAGTCCTAGCTTTTCTAGACTTTATCAGAGAATAAATAAAAACAGCACTCTGTTTTTTGTCTCATAATCTACTACATTCCCACCCTCCCTGGTTTTATGTACCTCACTAGACACCAGCATTTTTAAACTATTGCTTCACAGGAGATCCTCAGATCATCCAAATCCTGTTCAAATACTGGTTGTGAAAATAGTCAGTACATTACTGTAGGACTTCTTCATGAAATATTCTTAGATGTTGCCAAAGACTGTCTAGTTTTCAGGTAGAAGCTGTGCTTCAGGGTGTCAGGGACTTCCACATGCAATGCCATATTGGGAAATAAGGATGCTCCTGCTTTCAGTAGATGCATTTATTACATTATTTGTTTTACTCCATCATCCTGAATAAGTTTTCTCTCATCTCATCCATCCCCCTTTTGCTTCTCTGAAGCCATTTCCCAGAGATTTCTTGTTAATTATCTTTCACTAATTATTGTGTTGGAAAAGCTGCTTAAAAAGCATTAAAAAGCACCATTTTGATTGAACAGTTGTTGGGCCGGCTTGGATGTGGTTCCAAAGCCCTAAAATAGTTCCATGGCTCTGAAAGAGTACTGTTGGTGGGGTCTAAGAGAAGCCTGTCTCAGGATGTAATTAACAGAGGCAGGTATGCATTACACTGGATCCTCAACTGCTTTACTCTTTTGCTCTCAAACTCAAAAGCATCTCAACGGTCAGCAACTTGCTTGGTTCTCTTCTAAATTATGTCTCAAATCAGCCTGGCCAAAACCCAAGACTGAATGTAAAAAAAGCCCCCCAAACAATAACTGAAATTAATATTCAAGTATCTGCAAAGGGAAGAAATATTCACCATCTCACTTCACCAAGCATTTAAACTTTCAACACTTCTATATCTTCAGGATAGTTTTGGGGGGCAGGGGAAATCTCTGAGCTATTCTTATCCTCCAAGAGCATTTAAAGTAATTTCTCCTTTTGTTCTCATTAATTTTTAATACATTATTATGTGGATGTCCATCTTCTCCTTTTGACAGCTTTTATTTTTATGTCAGACAAGTAATAAGCTCAAAGTACTTGCCTGCTATTCTATGTATGGAAATAAAATCATTGCTTCACATAGAACACAGATCACTCAGCATTTACCAGATTGCAGCTGAGTACAGAATTTTGACTATTAAATAATCCCACTGCAACTTGAAAGCAGTCCACATGGGCACCTTCCAATTCCCAGCTAATAGTTGCTGCTGGCTGTGCTAAGGAGCGCACTGCAGCACTGGTACCTTTCAAAGAGTTGGTACACAACTCCTGTAACAATAGGCAGAAGTTGGGAAAGTGAAGCTCAGGTCTTTATCCCTAATCGAAATTTTCTACTTAGAGGGATCTTTGCTGAAATTTAGATGTGATTTAACCCACAGTGACTGAGGTCTTTAATCTAGAGGAGTGAGGTTTAGCAGCCAGCTAATCCAGTTGTTATACAGTAATTACTTATTATTTACAGTTAACTGGGAAAGGAATGTGACTGAAAGAAAGTGCACTGGTCATGTTTTAATCATAGAATAATAGAAAGGGCTGTGTTGCAGGGCACTTTAAAAATCTAGTTCCAACCCCCCTCCCATGGGCAGGGACACCTATTAGATCACACTCAGAGCTCCATCCAACCTGGCCTTGAACACTTGCAGGGATAAGGCATCCGCCGCTTCTCTGGGCAACTTGTTCTAGTGTCTCATCACCCTCATTAACGAGAATTTGTGTCAATAAAAATGTAAAATATCGTGTTAGAGGATTACCAACACAACGTACTGCAGCACTAACCATTTGTGCAGGCTTCACAAACGATCCTGCCTGCAGCCCAACTGCAAGCACTGACAGATTATTTTTAAAATGAGAAAAAAAAACGAACTGTAAAATTAAGATTCTGACTTTTCCCTTGCGATACGAGGTTTCAAGCACCGGCCTTTAAATATCAAAGCTGCGGCGGGTTCACGCTTTAGGCTTAGATCGAGAAGGAAACAGGAAAGCAGAGACACCCCCACCCCCCAACCTCTCTCCAAGCCCCAGGACACCCTTTCCTTCCCGCACTCCTGACGGCTCCGCAGCGGGAACGTGCGGGGCACATGCCGGGGGCGCGGAGACCTGACCCAGCCGCTGTAAAATCCACAGCGGGAGCAGCCCGGCTGCGGTCCCGGTGGCAGGGCATCCTCCAGGACCCCGGGAGCCCCACTGGGCTCAGTGTGGAGCTCGGGGCGCCACGGGACTCCAGAAAAGGAGAAGCTGGGCGCCCCCCCTGCTCCCCCTCCCTCCGCCCGGAGCGCCCCGCCGCCCCCTGGGAGTTGTAGTTCTCTGCAGGAGGGGTGGGCGACGGCCGGGTTCTGCTCCCTCTCCATCGGCGCCTCGAGCCGGGCGCGGTACGCGCTGCTTTCGGCCTCGTCCTTCCGCCTACAAACCCTTGGGAGGAATAGCTATCGTCCTGCGGAAGGGCCTTCTACCTGCAGCCTTCCGTCCTCGGAGCAGGTCGGCCGCGCTGCCTGGCGGGGCGCGGGGCACCGCGTGTGGCGGCGGTGGCGGCGGGGAGGCCGGCGGGAGCAACGAACCCCCGGGCCCTCGAGCTGGTTTGCCTCCTCCCGCGCTGGCGGCCCATTTGCTCCGCTCCGTGCCGCTCTCACAGCGGCTTTGCTCATTGGGTGCCGTGGTGCTGAGTCCCGCCTGCCATTCCCGCGCCCTCCGGCTGCGGCCAGCCGCCCTGAGGAGCCGCGGCCGGGGCTGTGGCCGGACCGCCCTGTCCCGTCCCGGTGGGAGCCGCGGGGGTCCGGGCAGCACCCTGCGTAGGAGGGAGGGAGGCAGGCAGCGCTACAGTTGCTGATTCAAAACTGTGAGTGACTTTCCAAGTTAGCCAAAGCGTTTGATTTCAAAAGCAGCAGAAGGGGGGAGAGGGTGCTGGCTGGGTGCTCCGCAGCTCTGGCAGAAAGAAAAGTGCTGGCGGCGTCCTGTCGGCCACACGTGCCCTGCAGAAGTGGCTGAGGTGGAAGGGTCCCAGAAGGAACATCGAATCCAACTTCACAGTGGTTAGTCCGTAGAGGGATGGAACCCTCACCTGGGCAGGATGCTAAGGCAGCAGTCCCCTCTGGGTAATAACCACACAGACCAAACATAGAGCAGGATGCTCAAGAATGAGCGTTTTGCCGTCACTTACAGGGTTGCGGCTTGGGTTGGAAGGCTTTGTTTCCTGCCAGCGTCAGTCCCCGCTGTGGGCATGACTGTGTGTCCTTTGATTCTGTTGCAGATGGTGGCTCCCTAGGCGTGGCGACCAGAGTGTGATCATGGCAGCTAAGGCTTGCAGCCCCTCTGAAGGGGCCCTTCTGTCTTCATCAGCAGGTTCAGTGCTTACTCACTTGAATGACTCTGATCTGCTAAGTAGATCCTTCCCCTGGGGCAACAAAAGCAGGAAAAGTCGTCTGTCTGGGCGCTGTCAGCTTGGAGCATCACTGCCTGGTAAGCACACTGCTTTGGGACTGAGTTCCCATGAAGCTTTCAGGCAGTTTCAGATCTTCCTCTTCCCCTTCCTCAGACTCAGAGGGAACAGCAATAAGTATCTGTCAGGACGCACTGGTTCAGTAAACACCTGAGCCATGGATTACTGCAGGCTGGAAAAATGTAGAGGGAAAACATTTCTGGATTGGTGCTCACAGAACCTTTGAAAATTGTAGTACAATCACTCAGCACCTTGCAGCCTAAAACATTGGGGTGGACACAGGTATTTCAATACCACATACTGTGACCAGTTAATTAAGTGGCTTCCAACTAATGCAGTTTTTAATATGTGCTTGAGCACTTACTGCAATTATTTAATGACCATTTCATTTTTCATTTGAGAGATTTCAGAACATTTTAAAAAGTGCTAAGTAAATAATACAAGTTAATTCGTCTGGTTAAAACTCACGAATGCTGGCAAGTTGTATGGACTAGGTTTATGTGTTCCAGATTCAAAAAGAGAAATTTATTAGACTAGTTTCTATTTTTAGTTTCACTGATTTTATTTTCTTTTAGTTTCACTGATTTTATTTTCTTTTAGTCTCTTTAAAAATCTCGAAGCGTGTATTTTGGGATTGCTTGACAGTTGCTTCAGCTGACAGCTTTTTTTTTTCTTCATTCATTCCTCTGATACTCCTGTAGTAGACTGTTACAGCAACATTGCTGACCTTTATCTTTTCACAGGGGAGAAGTGGAGCTCTTACTGTTTGTCTTCTCTGACATCTCATAACATTTGTACCACCAAAATTAGTAACTCATGGGCTCAGTGGGATTCTGCCTCCCTCTCTGCTTCCATTGGAAGCTCAGCTTCTTGCTCCTTTTTACACACCCCAGCTGTGGAGGAATCCAGCCAGCCCCTCCCAGCTGCTGCACGCAACCCAAACCAAGCCATCTTCACTGTGGATGCCAGCACAACAGAGGTATTGCAGCAGAACCTGCAGCTCTAAGCTCCCCCTAACTGGTACAGCTTGTGTGCTAAAAATGACTGCTTTTCTCTTGTGTATATGAAGATAATCAGAGTGCCATTATATATATATAAGTAAATCAAGGTATTTTGTAGTCTGCTCCAGCTCAGTAGTCTTTTGAAGACTGATGAGTTTATTTTCATTGCAGGTTGTAGTTAGCAAAATACTCAAAATAATAGCAGAAGCAAGGATGTATTGAGTCTTTTTTTCAAACAGGCCAGGGAGGTTGTGGACTCCCCATTCCTGGAAATGTTCTAGGCCGGGTTGGATAAGGCTTGGAGCAACCTGGGCTAGTGGAAGGTGTCCCTGCCCATAGCAGAGGGGTAGGAGTGGATGGTCTTTAAGGTTCTGTCTAACCAAAATTATTCTCTGATTCAATGGTTCTATAAGAATGCCGCTATGAAGTGACATGAGGCAAGAAAGGAAGAGCAGAATGTGATTCAGGCCTTCTCTCTGTAAAGTACCAACCCTGAAATGTGTTTGTGATGGCACAAGATTTCTTTATCTGCCCCAGTAAACATTTCATTTGCATTGGCAGGGAAAGAATTCCTTTGTTCCTGTCCTGAGTGGAATCTAAAATTCAGTCCTGAAAACTTTGAACCGACAGTTTGGGTTTGCCCACTTTAAAGACACAGAGTCCTGACTTGCTCCAGTGTGACTGGTGTGATCACTGCACATCTTTGAGTTTGGATGCAGTTTTGTGGCTTGCCTGGGCTTTGCTTGAAAATACAATTTTGTAGCTTTGCCTCCATGGATGTCACTGTTTACAGTTAAAAGAAAGCAGGAAACCTAAAAGTAAAGCAATGTCTCAAAACCTCTTTACTAAAAAGATGTGTGGGCAAGGGATGTCCTAGAATAAAAATCTACAATGAACTCAGAATTGTAAAAAACCATTTTATTTCCACCAAGACAAAGGGATATTATAAGACATTAAAGCCTGAGGAGATGATGAGGTCTTAAAAAAACGTATAGCTTTTATTCTTTGTTTAGGTTTGGCTTTTTCTGTTCTTTTCTAGATCCTAGTGGCCAATGACCAAGCTTGCAAGTTGCTTGGGTGCAGTAGTCAGGAACTCATTGGTCAAAAGCTGTCCCACTTGATATCCAAATCTGGCCAAGAGGCATGGGAAGCAGTGGGTGAGGAGTACCTAGAAACTTCTGAATGTTCATCAGTGGTTTCAGGAACTGTGGTATGTAAAATGTTCAAGGAAATATTCTCCACCACATAAAGTGGTTTTGTAGGCTTTGGTTTGGGATTTGTTTTTGTTTCACATTTTCTATATAATTTCCTGATATATTTAACTCCATGGGCATTTGGCAGTTATGTCATTTGCAGGGCTGTTTGGTTTAAAAGCTTGCAGATGTAGGAATTCAAAGGGCAGAAGATGATTTGAGGGAATACCCATGAGAACCATGCAGCTGTCAACACACATAGTCACTGTGACTTGACCAAATCAGGTCAAAAGGACATTAGATTTTAAAAAATTGCTTAACACTGAAAAAACATCTATTGTGGAAAATTTCCCAATTGTCTGGTCCTTAAAAATGCGTTTTAAATTATCTTAATTTGGATTGTGCCTATTATAAAAGTTGAAGCCATTGAAATACTGTGAAATGTCTGTGCCAAAACACCATAGTTAGTGCAAAAGAGTAGAATTCATATTTTGCCTAGAATGGGGTTATTTATAAGAGAAGTGAATGAGAAAAATCTCCCTATTATTTTCTTTTGCTGCTATTGTGAGTTGTCACTAGAGAATCTTTGGAAAATGAGCTCACATTCTTTCTGGTGTGTTATTTTTGAACTGAAATCATCAGTATCTGAGAGCCTTATCTTTCTGAATCCTCAGGTGGATATGGGGTGGGGGGCAAAGATCTAAGTTTGATTCAGTGAAACACGAGATTAAAATTAAATGTCTGACACAGGCTCTTATTCTAAGCTGTTCCAAATACTTTACAGGAGTCACTGTGTAAGTCATAAACCCATTCTGTCAAAATCATATAAAAATCATAAAAGCTTGGGACGAGCCTTGCAGGCTATAAGATAAATAAGCATTTTCTGATCTGAGAAGAATCTCCTCCCATAAGAAATTCTTCTGCTGTTTTTGCAGCTGAAAGTAGGGACTGTGTTACTAATGAGGAGTGTTCATTAGCACCATGGGACATCCCTTAAATAAGACATCTCTGAGAGGCACTTCATGCTGAATGCAAGGTGTTAGAGTGGGACATTTACTGTTCTGAAGTCTTTATGCCCTTAGACTTCCTGAGGTGGGGAGAGATGATACAAAAGTAACATTTTGTGTATTATTTTCAGACATTTTAATATCTTTATTAAAACTGTTTGTTCCTGTAAAATACTAGCAAGTAGTCAAGAAATGGTGTTTTTCTAACAATGAGAGGGAGGTATCTTGGCTCAATATCTTCCTCCTGTTTGAAATTCATTCTAAGTAACCACAATCTCAGTAAGTCATGTCTCCATTTCTGGATCTGGTGGGAAGGTGGATGTTATTGGCCACCTCAAGGAGAAGATCCCTGTCTCAGTCTGGCTGAGGCAAATAAGAAGCAAGGACACCCAGCGTTGTGTGGTGGTGCTGGAGCCAGTGGAAAGAATTTCAGCTTGTGTTTCCTTCACAGTTGATGTAAGTGTTTTCCTAACAAGCAAACAATTTGCAATTTGTGAGAGTTTGTGTGTGAGTGGAAGGTGTCTGAAAGGCAGCAGGCACAGGTTGCTGTTTGTGAAGATGGAGTGTGTCCATGGCAGGGCCTAGGGCCAGGGCTGTGCATGCAGGACCTGTGCATGGGTCTCTGGTGTGGCTCACCTTGAGTGTTTGACAACCCACACAGAAACACACCCTCTCTCCTCAGGGGGCATCTTCTCCTTGAACAGTGTTGGTTTGGCAGGGGGTTGATACTTTGGGGTATGGATGCCCTTGTGAAGGGATCATCTGGCTGAGGAACAGTTCTGTGAGGAGTGCTGGACACCTCTGCCTCTCTCCTGGGGCAAAGGGCAGCTCCCTGCACAGTGACATGGGAATATTGTTTTATGCTGTGTCTGCTTTTACTGAGTGAGCTGTGTCCACCTAAGGACAGCAGAATGAAATTTCCTGCCATTGCTTAGATAACTGCAGAAACCATTGCCAAAGCATTGAGTGGACTGTGGCTAAAATGTTAAAATTTTAACAATCCTGTAAATCTTCCTCCCCAGGGAAAAATTACATCATGTGACCTCCTTTATGCTCATCTCCATGGCTACCCAACACTGGAAGCAGTAGTTGGACTCCACATAAAGGACCTGATTCCTTCTGTGCAGATCCCTCCTCTAGGCAAAAAGATCCCAAAGGTATAGTAGGAGCACCAACATCATTCTTCCCATTTGGAGTGCTTGCTGTTTTCCCTCCTTGCTAACAGAAGAAAGCCTTTTCAGAGAGAAGGCTGATTCCCTGGCAAAGGGTGGGCTGCCCTTTTGTGGAGCTGCTATCTGAAGAGTTCCTCACTAGGGATGAGACCATGCCCTGACCTCTCACTGGAAGCTGTCCTGGTGAAAGCCAGTTTTCTCCAATCCTAGCTTTGTAAGACACAGAGCTCTGTCTGTAAGATTCCTTTGAATTCTTTAGCCCTTTTCAATCATGTCTGTCTGAGGAGTGAAAGAATACCCAGGTCTTGCAAATGCCATGAAAGTGGGCAGATAGGGAGTTGAAAGAGGCCTTTCTTATGAATGCCTAATTTGTTGAAAAGCTGCAGCACAGTCTGGTCTTCATCTTCAAGATATTTATTTAGTAGTTCATTAGTTAGTTTTTAAGGATTCCAAATCCTTAAAAAAAAAATGTTGTTCATTTTGATATTCACAAGATTGGTTCCTTTTCTTTTCCTGCTCCTTTTTCCTGAGAATTCCTGTGTAATTTTATATGAACAATGCAATGAACCCAAAACATTAGAGGTTTTCTGAGTTTTGTTTGGTTGCTTTAATTTAGAACCTGAGGATCCAGCGAGCTGCAGGCCGATCCAGAGAGGGTACCATGTTTCCTCTCAGTTTAAGGCTGGAAGTCAGCCACCTGGAGGAGAAGCAAGCAGCAGTGCAGAAAGATGAGATTCCACAGACAGAAGGCTCTCTCCCAGGCTATCAGTACTCTGCTACAGTTGTAGTTTTCTCCACCATCAGTGGTCTCATCACTGTCCAGTCAGATGGAATCATCTGTGGCATCACAGATAGTTTTGCTTTAATGCTCTTTGGCTATGAGAAGAAAGATCTGTTGGGAAAGGTAAGATAAGTTCATATCCTCCCAGAAGACTGATACATGAGGCAGCACATGCACTGGAATTGTGAAGCTGTTTTACACTCCTTGCCATCACAAACCCCCTGTGTTCCACATTTGCTGAGTGAGGTGTGGGATGACATGCAAACTCCCTTGCTGGAATTGCTGAGACTTGCAGTGCTGAGGAGCTGCTATGGATCTCCAGCAGCCCAAAGCAAGCTGCACAGTTCTGTGTTCTCCTTGGGTCATGTGGATCACTTTGCCTGCCTGTCCATGAGAATCAGCTTCACAGACATGGGCTGTCAGCATGTGCCCCCATCCTGTGAGAGCTGGCTTAGCTTTATAAGGTTTCCTTCTTTGTTTTAGAACATTACATTCCTGATCCCTGGTTTCTATAACAACATGGAAAGAAGCAGTGGCTGTTCTTTGCCTTTACCTCCTCTGGATGATTCCACAGGGACAGAAGGTGAGTGCCTTTTTGAAGGTGTCAGTGCCTGCCATACAGTTGGCTCTGGCTGCTGTAACCTAGGGGAAACAAGCAGAGACAAGAGGTTCACCCACAAACATGAGAACATTCTTCATAAAAGCAATGCTCCTCCATGCAGTTTTTAAATCTGGTTTCCACTATAACCTCAGGTAAAGAGAATTGTTGACCTAAGATTGAGCTTCTCTCTTTGTTGCCAAGAAGATAAAACTGAATATCCAGTTTGAGAATAGAGAATGCTTTGTGTTTAAAAAGCACTCCCTTCCTCCCTTCCTCCCTTCCTCCCTTCCTCCCTTCCTCCCTTCCTCCCTTCCTCCCTTCCTCCCTTCCTCCCTTC
>VZUI01046338.1:0-11682 GCA_013401135.1 Cettia cetti
TCTTTTTTTTTTTTTTTTTTTTTTTTGCTTGGACACACCCACAGGAGAAACAAGCCAGCACCTGGATTGAAACTTTTGGGTTATTGTTAGGCTGAACTACCAGAAAATCTGATTTGGAAACAGAAGGAGGAGTTATTAATGTTATATATGAAATTTTAGCAACCATCTGTGCTTAGAAATGATATTCAGAGTATTTTAAACATGAAAGACTGGGGAAAAATCCAGATGCAGCCCTGGGTGCTGCCCCTGCAGGCAGGGGAGGTGTCCCACGAACATTCCTCAGTTAAATCCTACCCAGGGGCACTCAAAGCCTTGTGCCAGGAGCAACTGCTCATTAAGAGCTCCTTAATGAGCTGGGATTGAGATGAGTCAGCACAAAAATCGTGAGTCACTAAGACTGAACATGTCCAGAATTATCTGATGGACCGTTCCTTGAGTGGATGGAAGACATGGGAACTCCAAAGCTACACAAAAATTCACCACAAATTCCTCTAAACAGAGATATTGACATGATGGAGAACAAGAATCCTGGAAACACCTCCAGCACATCATCCTTTAACCATCCAAGGGCTGAGAGATTGCACTTTTTCTTCAATTTGTGTTGCCTCCACCTAAGGAATCAATCTAATTCACAACCAAATCTTAGTGAAGAGAAAAGAAACCACATCAGAAACCACCTCAGTATGGAAGAAAGAAATCAATCAGCACTAATTTTTCCACTGAATGATCCAATCTCAAAAGCCATTCAACAAAAATTACTGCAGCAACAATTCCCACAGAAACGACTCCTCCCCCACAACACTCAACTTTAAAATGCTGCTTGCAGATGAAATTTAAAAAGCTTCTAAACAAAGGTAACAAGCAAATCCAGCTGATTTTACAGTTAAAACACTTCAGGCAATGTATAAATTCCACAGAAAACATCATTTACTTACCCCACAAACACTTAAAAATATTAGGAGAAGTAATATTACTTTTCCTAGCACTTTCCATTAGAAGCGACCAAAGGTATTTAATAAAAATATACACAAGCTCAAAGAAACAGTACATGAGGACTAAAAATAGGAAGTAGCAGGAAAAATAAATCAAAAAGGCCAATAACTTTACAAGAATATAATGTGGCATTAAGTTCTTTTCCATTAAAACTCCTGCAAGTTGAGAGAACAAAGGGGAAAAAAAAAATGGCTCTTCCTCCCCACCCACAGCAAACTGGGGCCAGCCAGTCACTGGGAGCCTCCTCCTCCCCTCAAATCAAATATTTTGCTCTACAAAAGGAGGGGGAGGGGGAAGGGAGAAGAGAAAGTGAAAATAAAGCAGTGGAAATCAAGCAGGAATACGGGATGAACTCAAATTGGGTGAAATTACCGCGCTCAACGCGTTCTGTCGGCCAAGAACTGCCAGATTTCTCCTGCACTATCTCCCTTCCTTCCCTCCTCAATTCCTCCAAAAATCAGCCACACTTCCCCTTCTCCAGCCCCTCTCTGAGCCACAGCCTCCCCGCCCTCCCAGGGAAGAATTTCTAATTTCCTGCCCAATTTCAGCCTCTGTTGCTCCACTCTACCACCTGACAGATAACACAGAAGGGAAACTCTGCAGCCCTGAAGCTGCAGGATAAGAGCTCAGAGCCCAACCTGCCAGGGAGATAAAAATGTCAGAGAGACACAGAGGATGCTGAGCACAGCTGGAAACTGGGAGGTAGCAGATAATGAGGAATTCAGAGGGGCTGGGGCAAAATTACACAACCAGAGACAAGAGCACAGGCCCAAAGAGGAGCTCAAGGCAAGGAAACTGGAAATCTTGGGGGCTCTCAGTGAGTACAGCCCCAGAGAACCCCTCAAATGAGCCTGCAGGGCCAGGAAAAGAGCTCCAGGAAGAGGTGGGTGCATGGAAAAGAATTCCAGAAGGGGTGGTGAGGTCTCTGGGTGTGCTCAGCACTGAGGATGAGGAATGGCTGCTTTGGAATCCTTCAGCTTGGGTTAGAGGTTTGGTTCTGGTTGGTTTCAGCATCACCTCCTTCAGCTCAAGGCCATTCCCTGTGTCCTGTCCTTCCATCCCTGGCTTCAAGTTCCTCTCCAGCTCTCCTAGAGCCCTTTTAGGCACTGGAAGGGGATTTAAAATCTCCCTGGAGCCTTCTCATCTCCAGGCTAAAAGAAATAATCACTATTAAACTATTGCTTGAAGAAGCAATGCATTAAAGTATCAGTTACAACCACTTGTAATGTGTAATGATTGACTAAAATCCCTTTCTCTCATCATTATCTCCACCAGGATTTATTTTACCTGTATCAATATCCTGGGTTTGCCAAGAGGGACAAACTGACAAAAGGATCAATTCCACCCCAGGAAAGCCTTGGGCATAAATCAGTGCCCAGGTCTGTCACTAAACCTGGATCAGTCACAGCCAGGCTCCTCCTGGAGAAGGGATTTAGGGAGCCAGGAGCTCCTCACCCTGCCAGGGAACAATTCCTGCCCCAGATCCCATCAAATCCCCCTCTGGAGCCATTCCCTGCCTCCTGTCCCTGCAGTCCTTGTCCCCAGTCCCTCTGCAGCTCTCCTGGAGCCCCTTCAGGCCCTGCCAGGGGCTCTGAGCTCTCCCCAAAAATCTTTTCCAGGCTGAACAATCCCAGCTCTCCCAGCCTGTCCTCACAGAAGAAGAAAATCTTCCTTCTTTCATCCATCACCACTTGACATCTTTCCAACAACAACAAAAAAAGAAAATCCTGTGCAACCTTCCCCACATTTCCCACCTCCCAAGAAATCCTTCAAGAGGTTCACAAAGCTCCCAAGATCAGGATCACTCCTCCTGCTGCTCATTTACAAATAATATTTTCTGATACACCTTCAGTGGTCTCCCAAAATCCCATTTTCAAGTGTGCTTTGCCACTTCCTCAGGTTTTTCAATATGCCAGGAACAGGCACCAAAGTGAGAGCAAGGTGGTAAAAAACCTCAGGAAAATTTAGGGAAGGATTTCCCTCAAACTCAGAACTGCCTGAACTTCACTTCTAAGGCATGAAACTAACTCAGGCACTGGGGGAGTTTTGGGGGCTGGGAGTTCTCTCTATGAAATGATTTATTCATTAAAAAAAACCCCTCCAAGCAGGAACAAGAAATCACACACATCTCTAATTCTGCAGCTAAAAATCCGCTCTGCCAAATATTTTGGGGCCTCTTCCCTCTTGACCTGCTGAATTATTTTCTGATGGAGCTTTTATTAACAACAAATTAATTGTAAATATTCAAACCACAGATTCCTCTTTGATTTAGATCCTTTCAGATCCTGGCTCAGGGGGAGGGAAAGCATTTCCAGCCTGTGACTCAGGTTTTACTCTTTTAATTCCAGTTCCAAGCCTGAATTCAGTCAAGGAGATTCAAATGACAAAAGCATTGAGGAATTAAGACAGAAATGCAGAAGTGTCTAAGAAGGAAGTAAAAGATGATTGCTTATGGTTGTGGAAATGACAGGAAATGCACTTCTGGCTATTAATTATGGCAGCAGCAGAGGAAAAAGTGCCTCAGACTCGATAAATAGCCAAAAAAAAAACTCACTTGGAGGCTGCTCCAGCGTGGAAACTTTGCCTTCTGCTCTCTGGGGCTCAGTCACCTGAGGGCAAAAAAATCAGATTACAAATCCCAAACCCATCTCCCTCACTGGATGTAAACAATGCAAAGAACCCACAAAACACCCCAAACCCCTCAGCAAGGAAAGAAATGAAAATGTGCTGTGTTATCTCCTTCATCAAGAGGCAAAGAAGAACGATTTCATGAATCAAAGTGCTTTTGTAGTGCTTGTCTCAATTTAGATTATCTCCAAAACAACAGAAATATTCCCCCTGATGGAAGCCTAACTTACAGGCCTGCAGAGAGGTTTTTCAGGAGGCAATAAAAGAAAAGCCCTGAGCACTTCTGGGCCCTTCCCCAGCCTGTTTTTCTCTGCCAAAAGAAGTCCCAAATTTCCATTTCCTGCCCTGTTGCTCTGGTTTCGTTTTCCCAGGGTCACGTCACTGCCCAGGGCCCTCCCCCTGCTCTGGGAGCACACCCAGCTCTGCTGCCCTGCCGGGAAATTCACTTTATTCACCAGCACCTCCTGCACCCTGCAGCTTTCTTACACTGCACTTCAGGGGCTAAATTAGAATATAAAAATATGTACTATATATTCAATATATTTTTAAATATAAATATATATATTGAATACAGATATATAAATATATATTATATATATAAATATATATTATATATATAAATATATATTATATAAAAATATATTATATATAAACATATATTATATATAAATATATATTATAACGATCTATTTTTATATATACAAAATACAAATTTTATATATATACAGAATAGAAATTTTTATATAAATAAGTGTCTATTATAAAATATACATAGTGTCCTCTACATTATATATGTGTTATATATATTATATACTATATTTCTATTTATATTCCATTGAGGAATAAAGAGATTACAATATATATAATATATGACATATAACATATAATATACTATATACAATATAGTATATTATACATAATACACGTTATGTGATAAATAAGATATATATGTGATATGTGATATATAATATGTAATATAAATATATAATATGTAATATAAAATATATAATATGTAATATGCAATAACTATATAACACATAACGTGCATTTAAAATTATATATTATATTTAAACATAAATTTTATATATATAATATATAAATTATCATGTTATCTTACAATAGCAGCAGCAAGGACAATAAAAATGGCACAAAGCTCTCTTTAAATTAGTGATTGCTTATGATTCATTTAAAATTGAAAGTAACAAACAAAAAATTAAAAACTAATGGGCTAAATGATAACATGTAACTATATAACATCATAGTACACATTTATATATACAGAATACTATTTATATATACAAAATATATATAAAACAATTTTTATATATACATATAATATATACACTATATAATATATAGTATACATATAATATAAAAATTATCATTTGTTATCTTACAATAACAGCAGCAGAGACAATAAAAATAGCCCAAATCTCTCCTTAAATTAATGACTGCTCATGATTGATTTAAAAATTGAACAAGCTACAAATAAAAAAATTTGAAAATTCAAAGCAAAAGCATGAATAGTGGCCATCCCCTCTTCCAAACAACCTTAAAAATCCCAATTTCTGAGGTGGGTTGGATGGAAACACCCCAGGAAAAAGCAGAATTGCTAAAGGAATTCCAGACTGGAGATGGAATTGTGCAATTGCAGCCCTACCTTGGCAGGGGCTCCCTGGGCTTGGCTGGGCTCAGCCTGGCCTCTCCTCTTCTCCTTTTCCGCTCCCTTCTGCTCCTGGGGCAGGCCTGAAGGGGCTTTGGAAGAAGTGGGAATGCCTCTGAAGGGGGAAAAGAGAGAATCCCTGTGCTTTTCTCCATATTTTACATTATATGGCACAAAAAAACCAGATTAACACAAATTAAAGAGAGGATCCCCTGTGCTTTTCTCCATATTTACATGTATATAACATGAAAAACCAGATTAATACAAATTAAAGACAGAATTCCTGTGCTTTTCTCCATATTTTACACGTATGTAACACAAAACCCCCAGATTAAAACAAATTAAAGAGAGGATCCCTGTGCTTTTATCCATATTTTGTATGTATATAACATGAAAAACCAGATTAACACAAATTAAAGATAGGATTCCTGTGCTTTTCTCCATATTTTACATTATATGACACCAAAAAACCAGATTAACACAAATTAAGGAGAGAATCTCTGTGCTTTTCTCCATATTTTACATGTATGTAACACAAAACCCCCAGATTAACACAAATTAAAGAGAGAATTCCTGTGCTTTTCTCCATATTTTACATTATATGACACCAAAGTACCAGATTAACACAAATTAAAGAGATAATCCCTCTGCTTTTTCCATATTTTGTATGCATATAACATGAAAAACCAGATTAACACAAATTAAAGATAGGATCCCTGTGCTTTTCTCTATATTTTACATTATATGGCAACAAAAACCCAGATTAACACAAATTAAAGATAGGATTCCTGTGCTTTTCTCCATATTTTACATTATATGACACCAAAAAAACAGATTAACACAAATTAAGGAGAGAATCTCTGTGCTTTTCTCCATATTTTACATGTATGTAACACAAAACCCCCAGATTAACACAAATTAAAGACAGAATCCCTGTGCTTTTCTCTATATTTTACATTTTATGACACCAAAAAAACAGATTAACACAAATTAAAGACAGAACTCCTGTGCTTTTCTCTATATTTTACATTTTATGACAACAAAAACCCAGATTAACACAAATTAAAGATAGGATTCCTGTGCTTTTCTCCATATTTTACATTATATGACACTAAAAAAACCAGATAAACACAGAGATTCTCTCCTTAATTTGTGTTATTCTCCATATTTTACATGTATGTAACACGAAAACCCCAGATTAACACAAATTAAAGAGAGGATCCCTGTGCTTTTCTCCATATTTTACATTTTATGACACCAAAGTACCAGATTAACACAAATTAAAGAGAGGATCCCTGTGCTTTTCTTTATATTTTACATTATTTTACACAAAAAACAGATTAATTCTCTATATTTTACATTATTTGACACAAAAAAACAGATTAATACCCAATATTTTCTACAAAACGACTGGATTGAATGACTAAATTTATATATTTAAAAATTTAGAAATGAATAATGGTAATTAATTGTTTAAAGTACCCAAAGCTCACACTCAAAATAAGTTTATTTAGTTCTTAGAAATCCTCAGTTCTCCTGTCAGTTCATTACTCCCATTTTTATTTATTAATTGACAACAAAATCTATGCAAAATCCACATTATGCACCACTTAAACATTAAACACTGCCAATAAAAATTAAAAAAAAATTAAAAACAAGGCAAATTTGCAAATTCCTTACTTCTTCCCAGGCTGAGGCTTCTTTTCCTTCTCTTTATGTTTAGCACCTACAAAAAAAAAAAAAAAACACACCCAAAATCGGGATTAAATTAAATATTGAATGAAAAATGAAATTATAAATTAAACTAAAAATTAATTAATTAGATATTAAAAATAGAAAGAAATAAAAAATTGGAAATAAAAAATTGGAAATTAAATATTGGAAATAAATGAATTGAAAAATCTAAATAAATTGAATAAAAATTTAAAATAAATTAAATAATAAATTAAATAATTTTTAAAAATTAAATAAAAATTTTAAATAAAAAATTTAAAAAAATTAAACAATTAAATATTTTTTTAAAAAATAAATAAAAATTTATATTGAATTAAATAAAAATTTCAGATAAGTTAAAAATTAAAATAAATTAAATAAAAAAGTAAAATAAATTAAAGATTGAAATAAATTAAATAAAAAGATTAAATAAATTAATTTTAAAAAACTTAATTTTTTTACAAATAAAATAAAAATTTGAAATACTTTAAATAAAAAACTCAAAAATTTGAAATACATCAAAAATTTGAAATACATCAAAAATTTGAAATACATCAAAAATTTGAAATACATCAAAAATTTGAAATACATCAAAAATTTGAAATACATCAAAAATTTGAAATACATCAAAAATTTGAAATACATCAAAAATTTGAAATACATCAAAAATTTGAAATACATCAAAAATTTGAAATACATCAAAAATTTGAAATACATCAAAAATTTGAAATACATCAAAAATTTGAAATACATCAAAAATTTGAAATACACCAAAAATTTGAAATACACCAAAAAAATTAAAAAACTTAAATAAATTTTTGAAATAAATCAAAAACTTGAAATAAATCAAAAACTTGAAATAAATCAAAAACTTGAAATAAATCAAAAACTTGAAATAAAATTAATACAAAATTGAAATAAAATACAAAATTTAAAAAAAATTTAAAATAAAATTAATACAGAATTGAAAGAAAATTAATACAGAATTGAAAGAAAATTAATACAGAATTAAAATAAAATACAGAATTGAAATAAAATTAATACAAAATTACAATAAAATACAAAATTAAAATAAAATTAATACAGAATTGAAATAAAATTAACACAAAATCAAAATAAAATTAATACAAAATTTGAAATAAAATTAATACAAAATTAAAATAAAACTAATAAATTTTTCAATTAAATTTTTAAAAAGTAAATAAATCAATTTTTTTAAAAAAAAATTCCAATAAATCAAACTAAACCCAAACCCTGAGCAGCTTTCCCAGCAGAGCTTCCAGCTCTCCAATCACCAGGGGTTTCCTGCAGGCTCTTGCAGAATTTCTCCCTCTGCTGCACCAGCTCCCTGAGCCCCTCAGGGTGTCCCTGGCACAGCTCCTGAGCTCTCTCGTTGGCCTGCAGCGCCAGCTCAACCTTGCCCATCAGGGCCAGAGCTTTGCAGTAGTGGTGGTGACCCTGGCACGACAAAAAAATAGAATTTTAGGGGGTTGGTCACACCCAGGAGAAGGAGGAGTCCCAGCCAAACTGCTGAAGAAGCAGCAAGAAAATTATTTTTTATATAGACCAGAAAGTGAGCTGCTGTCAGCTGATGGATAATCTGATTTTCAGTGCTCAGCAATGGGGATAAATCACTGGAAGAGTGAAAAAATTAGGGTTTTTTCTGGGAAAAAAAGTAAATTCAGGGTGGTTTTTTTGCTTTCTCTGCTTTGGAAAAGAGCAAATTTGCTTTTTCTCCCTTATCTCAGCTACTTTGCAATTTTCTCAGTATCCCTTTATTTACTCTCCTTCAGGCCAGTATCCCTTTATTTCTTTGCCTTCAGGGATATTGGGAAATACCTGTTGGCCATTAATCAGGATTTGTTTAATATATTCATGGTTTTGAGTGGTTTTTTTTTTTTTTGAAGCATTTTGATACCTCACAACATAAACATTTTCTTATCTTTACAAATGCCAAGCATCTCTTACCAACGCTGACAGGCACCTCAAAAATAACATTTTAAACCTAAAAACCCAAGGAAACTGCACTTGACAGAATTCTTAGTGCACCAAGCTCTGTGTTCCTTCATTAAAAACCAGCTCTGCGTTTTCATCTTGCTCTAAAATGCCAAAATAAAAAATAAAGCTGATTTTGGAATGGGTAAGAAACCAACCTTTGGCCAGTCAGGCTTGAGAATTATGGCTCTTTTTCCATCAATTACAGCTCTCCTGAGAGAAGGGAAAAGAAGAGGAATTTATTATTTATACTCCCAGAAAAAAGGTCTTCAGGCTGGTGTAAAAAGCATAAATACAAATATAATAAATTAGAATATATTAAAAAAATTAATAGAACAGCAGCTCACAGAACTCTGGAATGGTTTGGGTGGGAAAGGATTTTAAATTTCATTTTCCACCCCAAAAAGAGCAGGGACACCTTCCCCTATCCTAGGTTGCTCCAAGCTGGCCTTGGACACTTCCAGAGATGAGGAAATCCATAATCACAACTACAGGCACACCATCAGAAATCCTTTTGTGTTTTAGCTTGAAAAATTCCCATTTTCTTACAAATATTTTGAATTTCCCCCAATTTTAAACCTGCCCTATTTTGAATTTCCCCTCTTTTGAAAGCAGCAACATTTCAGGGGTTACTCACTCGTACTGCCTGGTGAGGATGAAACACAGAGCTCGGTTCCCATACAGGAGATGATTTATAGGGCTTGGAAAAAATAAGATTATAAAGGTTAATCATGAGTATCCTTCTTGAAAACACTGAAGAGAAGGGAAAAAAAAAATCAATTTTTACCAGATTTGCCCTCAAAAACCCCCCACAAAAATCCCCTGTGGATTCACAAGCTGTCATTGGGAATGTTCATTATAATTGTGGGATCATTTATAAGATTTGGGTTCATCAACTTCAAATTAATTCCAATTATTCTCAGCCTACTCTTAAAAAGCTCTGCAGCTCCTGGAAATCCCAGGATCTCCTCTGCTCTTTGTAGGATTTCCTGAATTTCCACCCAGTTCTGCTTTTCCCTTGATCCCAGGGGTTCCATTTGGAAAGAAGGATGAAATCAGCTGGAATTTGGGACCAAAACCTCTCCTGCCACATGGCACTGATGGGGATTAAACTGGATTTATTCACAGAATATTAGAAATTTATTGATTAAAATGAATTGTACGTGGTATGGATTAAAGGGTGGGTAAATAAATCAAAAATCCAGATCATTTTCAGGGTGCAATTGTATAGCCACAAAGTTCAAAAATGGAAAATCCAACTCTTTGCACAATGTGGTTCTGTGGAAAGTGGGATTTGATCAATTTTCCTCTATTTTATAGACACCAGGATGAGTAAAATCAGCATTTTCATGAGCACAGCACCAGTGGTGAACACACCAAGCCTGACATTACAAAGGAAGGGGAAAAATGCCCCAAAATTTCCCATTTTATCCCTTTCTCCCTTCTACAGAACCCAGGAAATGCCCTTAGGGAAGGAATTAAACAAGGATTTCAAAAGGAAATTAAAGGCTGAGATCTGCCAAGAGCAGGCAGTGAAATATTTGCTCTCCTTTATTCCTTTTGCATCATAGCAATAAAGATAAATATTGATAAACATTGGCAATATTTGCAAGAGGGCAAACACCCAAAGTGGTTGCTCTTTAAATAATTCATTTTCTTGCAGGTTTGCTCCTCTTCCTCTTGGTCATTGGAAACCCTGACACCTTTTTTGGAACAGCAAAAACACAAAAAAAACCCCAACAGCAATGGGGAAAAAAAACAGAATAAAAAATGGGTAATAAACTTTTTTAAAAATCAGGTATTAGTTGGCCTGTAATTGAAGTGGCTGATGCAGAATTGAAGAAAATGAGGATAAATGTGAAGAAGTTGAGCTCAGCTCTTACCAGAGCTCAATGGCTTCGGTGTATGTCGCAATGGCACAGGTCAGGGCTCCTCTGGAAAATTCAGCGTTTCCTCTTTTTTTTAGGGATTCACTTTCCTGTGGGACCAAGGATAAACAATTTATCCACTCAACTCATTTAATTCAGCAGCGTAAAGGCAATTATTTCACGGAGTAAAGGGAATTATTTATGCCAGGATTAAACACTCCAGCCTCTGCGACATTTCTCTTCTATAATTTGGTTCTTTTTACAATCCCTGACAATCAGAACCCCACAAAAACCAACCCAAAGCCATCCTGAGAGCTTCTCTCACCTTCCTGGAGCTCTTAGTGGAGACCTCAGCTTCCAATTCTTTCACTAAATCACAACCTTCCAGTGCCACTTTGGTGATGTGACGTTTCCCTGGAGACCAAATTCAGGAGAAGAGGGTGAGGAATTGCTCAGGTTTGCTCCCCTGCCACTAAAAACCCTGCTCTGCTCCTGCCTGCCAGCAAAATCCAACCCACAAGTGAATAAATGCAACTAATCTGGCACCAGGAGCTTTCAAAATTCAGTCTTTACTATCAGAGAAGCTCAGAATGAAAATAACATGAATTATTTTGTGATTTTTAAAAGTAAAGGTGTTGAAACCCTGAGGATTTTAGAATTTCTGTGCTGCCAGGCTCTGACCCCCAAGAAAAAAATACATTTGACCTGAGGCTGTGGAGAAGCTCCCAAAATTGAGTGACAGCCCTGGGATTGTGGCTGTGCACTTTGGATAGAAGTGTGGGACAGCACAGGGTGCCAAACTCAGAGTTTCAGGGTTTAGAA
>VZUI01046340.1:0-32149 GCA_013401135.1 Cettia cetti
TTTTTTTTTTTTTTTTTTTTTTTTTTTTTTTTTTTTTTTTTTTTTTTTTTTTTTTTTTTTTTGCGTGGCTGATTTCAACTTGCAATTATATATTTCGGAATTCAGAATTTTTATTACAGAACTTTATATTCTCAGAATGGATTTCATGCAGTCTCACTTAAACGTCCTTATACATTAGGCTGGAGATGTAAATCAGGATCAGTTCACTGAGTGATTTGCACCACACGATAATGCGGGAAACTCAGAGTTTTTATTTTCTGTTATGTTTAAATACTGAGGCATTAAATATTCTTAATTATTTATCTCAGACCTTTTAGTGTCATTTGTTTACACTTACTTGCACAAATTATTTGGATATCCAAAGCAAACAGTTATGAGAAGGAACATGAACCAACTCTTTTCTGTTGGCATCTTCCTTCCCAGTATTTTTAGCACAAACTTTTTGCTCAAAAACAAAACTTTCCATGTGCCTACTCATTCATTACCCACCAGATTCCTGCAGGAGAGGAACCTGCGAAGAGTGCCTGGTGGTGCAGGGATACCCATGCAACTTGGCCTTCTAGAGTCAATTGCTTTATAGGAACAGTAGCACAGTTGCTATAAAGCTTCATTTCCTTACTTGGGTGGAAATTCTAGATATGTTTGTTATCTAAAAGGTGGATTTTGCATATTACCTTGCCTTGACTGTGGAGAGAGGGGGAGGAAAAGCTGTAGGGTAGATCTGTTGCACTCAAGGAATTCCGCACTGAAACTATTTTTGTTTGCCTTCGTTTCACTGTACTTCTTTCAAACACCAAACTGCTTCCACCTTAATTCTATTTCACATTGTTTCATGGTGCGATTTTACTTTGCAAGCAAACCGCCTTGGTCTTCAAACTTGATCAGGCACATCTTTAAAAGGACTAAAATTTGCATGTTGTCTCTATTACACTGCAGCCTCTTTCTTGTTTGTGGCTGCTCAGGAAGAAATGGTACCAGAGAGAAAGAAGTGTCTGTCATGCTTTAGTTACCGCTGTGGCCAACCCCTCTTCATTTTGCCCTGAAGTATCAGCAGTTCTGTAAGGATGTCTTTTATATACTCAGATGAAGTCCTGACAAGGGTTAGGACCCAAAATGTAAGGCTTGTCCTGTCGTGGGTAGCGTTCCAAGGTTGGCTTGGACCATTAGCACAATGCTACAGCTTGAAATACTTTCAGTCAGTATATATTAAATGTAAATATAAGATTAGACAAGAAAGATGTTAAATACACTTTTGCAGAGCCCAGTGAAAAAACAATTCTGGCAGTTTGCATTGTGCATGGACCTGTCTGGCAAACAAGCATTGGCATTCCAGACCCTGTCCAGGCAGTGTGAGGGTGCTCTGTGATGAGCTGGGCTGAACGCGCTGTTTCTTGAGCATGTTTCCTGTGCAAAGGGAATTACACAGCTGGGTTAGAACTCCTTGGGCTGCTGAGTGTTTTACTTTGTCTTCTTGCAGCACACAACACACAGGTTCCCTTTCCAACACTGGCCTTCTATGGTATTCATAATAGTAATAGCCTGGGTTGTCCTGAGGTCACAGCAATTGGAATAATGAGCATTAGGTCCTTAATTATCTTGGATTATCTACAGTTTGTCATTTTTATTGTAATTCCTTACGGACCAAGCAATACTAGTCAAGCAAAATGTCATGATTACTGGAAAGGTTCTTGTTTTTTAAAGTCAGAATCTTATCTTAAATCTGACAAGTGGATACTGAACTCTGTTTCTCAGTACTGTTTGATTCCTGACAAAAATGACCTTTGTCTTGAACAAAAACTTGTAGTATTTTTCCTCTTGTTTTCACATCATTTAGTTCTTGAATATTCTGACAGCTCATTTACATTGTGACTTATTATAGAGTCATACATTATATTTTTGGAAAGTGCTGAACCATGCCTATTACTGTGTGTATCTCTGAGTTGAGAAATATTTTTCATTTGATGTTGACATTTTCATGTTTCATCTGATAAGTTATATTGCTGTAAATGTGCAAGTGCTAGCTGGCACAGAAATAATTACCCTTGTCTTTATATTGGAGTTACAAGGTTTTAATGCTTTGGATTTTGTCTATGAAATCATTTCAGTAGAATCTCATGATATTTTTATGGTCTTCATGGACGGATACAAATTAGCTTATTTTATCTGAGAATAAATGTTAAGCAAAATTCTAGATGCTCTGCAAGAAATAGTTTTCTAGAGAACAATCAAGGCCTAAAGTCAAAATGGAAAACTTGTCCCCAGTACTTTCTATTCTTGGGTGAGTTTTTTCACAGACTTCCAGGAAAGGGTAAGTAGTCCAGGATTTTTGGAAACGGGAGGCTGACAAATAAGAGTATCTGTACCAAAGTGTGAATAAGAGATGTAGCCAGCCTTAGTATCTTGCTTAATAGCATCATGAAATAAAATAGCTGGGATACATAAGGGAAGAATTGCTTTCTGTGTTTGTCACGGAGAGAAGATGCGAACAAGGCAGAGGTCAGAGATCACAAGGAGGGGAAGGGAAGTGGTTCTACCACAAGGCAGTTCAGAGTGCATGTCAAATGGATAGTTGCTCCTCAGATGTCTGAGTGAAGAACTAGGCTCTCCAGCCCTATTCCTTTCCTCTTCAACCTGTGTGTGATATTTGATCAGATAATACTAAAGCTAAAGTCATTAACAAATTTTTTTTTTCTGTTTTCATTTCAGTTATTTGCCACCTTCCATGCATGAATGGAGGCCAGTGTAGTTCTAGAGATAAATGCCAGTGCCCTCCTAATTACACTGGTAAACTCTGTCAGATTCCTGTGCAGACTGCCAGTTCTCCAAAACTCTACCATCACCCGCAACAGGTGAACAAGGCTGTAGGATCACAAGTTATCCACTCTACTCATACTTTACCACTGACAATGTCTGGACAGCAAGGTGTAAAAGGTAACTTCTTTCTTCATAGATATTTTTAACTTGTTGGTTTTAACAAATTATTTTGGGTATTCAACCAGTAACAAAAGTGCTACATCTGCATATATCAAATATTCACACCACAACTTGAATCATAAGCTCATCAGAATGTCTAGAACATATTTTACTCAATGACTGATATAATGAGAAATAACAGTTTTATTGAAAAGAACTTGTAGCTAAGTTTACTTTACTTTATGGTAGGGTTTAATGCAAATTGCAGAGTCAAGGGATAATGCAGGGGGTTTCTTCCAGAAGTGTAGACCTGTTCAAAAAGACAATGATTGTGGTTGAACATAGTCCATAAATTGCAGTATACCTAGACAGAGAGTTGCAAGTGATTCCATGGTTACTAGTGGAGAGAAGAGACCATGCTTTTCAACTTAAAAGAAAAAAATTAAATCTAATGTAAAACTAAAAATACAAGGCGTGTTTATCTTACATGATTTGGTAGAGTCTTATAAGTTAATTTTGTGGTAAACTTCTTAGTGTAGATAGGCTGTGATGTGATCCACTTAAATAGAACACTCCTTCCAGGTCAAATAACAATATCAAACAAACAAAAAAACCCAACAACAGCCACCAGCCCTCCCCCCAAAACAAAAACCAGCCAAAAAAACTCCACAACCCACACCCAAAAACCTAGGATTTTCCTATTGCTCATGCTGTGAAGAAGAGGATAAGAAAAAAGGAAACCTGTGATGTTAAACAAGTTTTCCCAAATAAAGTTCATTCAGCTTCAGATTACTGTTTCCTCTAATACTTTTATTGTGAGGTGAAAACTTCTGATGGCTTTGAAGAGAAGTGTTGTTGAATTCATTTCTTATGTGTCCTGTGGGTCTAGGTAGGATTTTATTTGGATGAGATCTTGTCCATATAAAGTGCCCCCTGCAATTCTCAGATTTTCAACATATAAACTAATGTGAATTTTGTTGGCTTGTTTAAACTACCAGATTGGTTTTTGGTCAGTGGTGATTTTAAAATTACCCCTCCAAAGTTGATATCTCTGAATAAAAAGAAAATATATAGGGAAAGATGTGAGGAGGCTCAGTTACTGGCAAATAGTTTCTGAATAACTTTGCTAAAAGATATTTGTGATAAATATAATCTAAGGTAGTAATTCTGTATTCAGAGAGGCACATAGCTATGAAGGAACTAGAAATGCAATGTTTTATAAGTACTTTTCAGTATCTCCTCTATCGGAAGAAGAGAATATAATTAACCTAAACATTCAGCAGAGCATCAGTTTATTTCTTTGCCCATGTAATTCCAGATGAAATAATTTTAGACAATACAGTGGACCACAACTGCCAAATTTTCAAGACATAGTTATTCTTCTGATTCTCTCCTAAAATGCACAATAGGTTTCCCATTGCTAAAGAGTCTGACCTCTTGAATATCTTTTTCCTGACTTTCAAATCCTCATAGGAATCACTAGCAGTCACAATGCCTTTTCTTCTCCTTACATGTCCAAATGAGGATGTTGGATTGTTGAGGGACTATTATTTTATTTCTTTAAGGGAAAGAATGAAACAATTCATCCTGAAATGGCTGGCAGAAATAAAAATAAGCGCATCTAGGCAGTGATCCAAGACCTGGAGTGGATTGTGATAGTAATACTTCATGGGAGAACTCAGCCTAAATTTGATGTTTTCAGCATCTGAACATCTCTGGATGGCTTGAGACACTAAAGCAGAGAAATTCAGTGATTTCTTTTGAGGACTAATATATTTTTTAGATTTGGCAGCTAGAGAAACTAGTTGAAGGAATCCCTATTCATACATAAAAATGTTGGGGTGAATTTTGTTCTTTTTAGAGACAGACTAGGCTGTCTTGTCTTGCCCTCCAAACCCCATCTAACAGCCTGAAAAGGACCTCACTGCTTCTGCTTGTAACACGGAGGCGCTCTCCTGTGGGTTTGCCTCCAGCAGACCTCACACAGCATGTATTTTGCTTGTGGGTGGTTTTCAGCTGCAGGCAAGATCTTTACCCTGCAGCCATATTTTGCTGACTTTCTACCATCTTATTCCTGATGTTTCCATCTGAGTATGTTGACAATTCTCATAAACGAAACAAAGCAGTCAGTGTAAAAATAAATCTATTTCTTTTAGGAAGTTTCTATATGAGACCAGTTAATACTGACAATATGCCTAGAGAAATGAAAATAATGTCAAAAACTAAAAGCACTTTCTCCAAAATACTATTTTAAAGTAGCTCCAGTAATAAATGAAATATGCCTCCTGAGGAGTAGAGCTCAAAATACCTAATCTAAAGTTCTAAAAAAGTTCTAAAAAACAGTTCAAACTTCAAGAGACAAGGAAATAATCCAGAAGACTCAACAATCCAGTGTGCATTATAGAGAAAGCTTTGTCAAATGATATTTTTTTGGTTCTTGATGTTTGGAAGGAGTGCTACCTCAGATGGATTGTCTGGCCTCAAGTAGCCTGTGCAGTAATCACTGATGGGAGAGGCCCAGCCAGACACAGGAAATGCTAACTTAGTTATGCAGCTCACAAACTACACAGCTTGTTATGCACCTCTCCTCCCTGTCCACCCCAATCATAATTTCGTTTACTTTAAAGGGCATTTTGTGTTCCAGTGAAGACAGGCTTAAGGGTCACAAGCAGTTCTGTGCTGACTGCATTGACTGGAGGGTCTCAGTTTTAAATACCCAGGCTTAAAACTACAACCATATTTAAAAATGGAAGTGTCTGAAAATCATTTCCTCCCTCTTTATCTGCCAAACCCTGAATTCAAAGTTCAGCAAAGGGAGTGGTGATTTTAGATGGTTGAGATGCTGGCAACTCTTGCAGGGGCGAACTTGGGACTTGGCAGGTATATAAAGGTGAAGGGATGAAATCTGAAGCTTTTTCTGTGTTCCAGAGAAAGATGATGGATCTGAAAAAGAAAATAAAGCTTACTATATATCCAAAAATAACCTAGTAGAGTAGGAATTCTGGAACTTTGAATGGGATTCTTATTACACAGTATGACCACAAATATTAATGTCATACCAGCCAATTTGGACATCCATGTTTATCTAGCAGTCTTTACAATCTTATAATGTTGTTCTTTCCTCCATGAAGATTTTTCATTTTCTTGCTTTGTTAGTGAGACTCTGTGTTCTTTAAGCCTTCCCTCTGACCCCCAAATTTGGGCTTAATTTGTATTTCAGTCACTTCAAGGCACTCAGTAAAAATTCTGATGTACAAAAAAGAAATGTCTTAGAGGTGCCTAAGATATCGTCTTCACATATTTTATTACCAATTTCTCTTATGTGTTTTTCCTTCAATTATTTTAGTGAAGTTCCCTCCTAACATAGTGAATATCCATGTGAAACATCCCCCTGAAGCCTCAGTTCAGATCCATCAAGTGTCAAGGATTGACAGCACATCAACAGGACAAAAAGCGAAAGTACCTCAGCCAGTACATCCACAGGTCTCTTACCAAGGTCTTCCGTATCAGAAGACCCAGAAAGGACATACAACTTACACAAATCAACAACCCATTCCTCATATGTTTCCTGTTTCAGTTAAAACTCAGCTTGGGCGCTGCTTTCAGGAGACTGTTGGGACACAGGTAAGAAATGTTTGCTAAGGCTTGTGAGACAGGTAGCTTTAAAACTCTATTATAAAGGAATGAAAAAAAAATGAAAAAAATCCAAAAATTGGAGGGAAAGGACACATTTGACATTTCTTTTCTGCAAGAATATTATTTTGAAAATGTAACATTTTTATTAAGTAACATTTTTCTGAACCTCTTCCTCCTTTCAGCTAATGTCTTTATTTTCTGTGGGCTTGGGTCCCTGACATTTTGGTTTCAATTATTTTATCCATACCTTTTTCTTTCTTTCATGGAAATTCTTATTCAACAACTTTATATGTTTTATGGTATTTTAGGCTAATGTTTTGAATCTGTTGAAATGTGACCATTGAATGGCGTAGAAAAATCATGAAAGTCAACTGAGTGTTCACTAGAACATTAAACCTTAGTTCACTTTCAAATAGTATGTTCACATCACGTTTTTTATATGACTGTTCAAAATTGTTTCTTCTTTCAGTCCTGAAATCATTTTAATAGCAACATGTTTTTATATTTGCATATATGTTTGAAAATATATATATATACACAGAGAGAGAGAGACATAAGGATATGTGAAAAGATTGTTAAGAAGCCAGTAAAATCCTGTTATGTATTGCTTATTACCTTTCTGAAATTTGGCTTTTCAGATCAAATGTCTTTCAGGTGAATGCATGCCTCAGACTGAAATAATGTGTGAGGTTTCAGGAAAAATCACTCATTTTGGGAGGCAATGTTAGAGAATAAGGTGTTTGGGGTTTTTTTCAGGCTAAAAATACTTTATGACTCTATCATGAAGATGTGAATTTTAAGTTTATCACAAGGGTTGCTTTGCTTTTGGTCCTTCCAGTAACATGCACCCAAAGTTAGCCAATTTTCAAGCATCAAATACTTTATGTGTTTCCAGTATATTTCACGAGTGCTTGTTAGATGTTGGCAGCAAAATTATCCAAAGATTTCACCAGAACAGAGCATGCCTTCCCCTCAAAGGGACATCACCCATCATTCCTGAGATGTAGGACTGGAGTAAAATGCCCTTTACAAGTGTTTCTTCTGGCTGTTTCTTCCAGCTGCCAGTGAATTTTTTGAAACGCTCTTAAGCTGTGTGCCTTCCCCTCCATAAAAAACAGGGAAGAGACCTCACTCCCTTACTCACAGATGGGCAAGGAGTTTGGAAAGGATCAGTAGTGGGCAGCAGACAGGAGTGGAAGTCACATGCAGTCAGAAGCAGGATGAAGGTGACATACTTGTCAGGTCCTAAGGGTACTGCATCACCCCGCTGCCATGGGCAGAATGTTGAAATCGAAGTTCCTTAGTCTCAGTCACCTGCCATCTCTAACAAGTTCACATGAGGATGCTTAAAAGTAATTCATTCTGAAAAAAGCAATGGAAGGAGTTAATTTAAATGTTATCGCACACCAAAAATTATTTTAGAAGACCAGAGTTAAGTTTGTATATGGTTAAAGACTAGAGTTTGCTAATTGTCAAATGATTGATTCGGGATCTACAGTGTTAATTTACACAGGTGAGTTCTTTGTGCTTGTCTGTTTCAAGCATAGTAAAACCTTCATTCTTTTTTTCAGCAAGTGTTGAAGCACATGCTCAAATGAAAGTTCATGGATTTTACCTGAAAAAATGAAACAGGGTTTGTGTCAAACAACCATTTATGTCTATTTCCTAAAAATGAGCAATCTAAGAAGCATGGCATCATAATATGCAATCCTAAAAATCTGGAAATAAGTGTGATAATTAGTAGTTGGTTATTTTATTTCATATTTCTCTTTGTTCTCATGTATAAAGAACTGGAAAAATTAATTCCTTGGTCTTGCACTTGGCAGTGGGTACTGTTTTATTTCCTATCTTCCTTTAAAGGGGAGAAAAGGGAAAATAAGCTTGCATTACCTTCATGTCTGACTTGGAATCTTACTAAATGCTTAGCCAACAATTCTTATAACTTTTTTTTCAATATTCCGCTGGAAAAATGTGTCTTTGCAGTGGTCTCAAGAAAGGGTAGTGCCTCCTAGTTTAGAATACTGCACGTTCTCAGTTTTTACAGATTTCATTGGTCAGTGTCAATCTTGAAGAGGATTCAGATTTCAGGGCATTCTGTTACAGTGATAGTTCAATTTAGAATTGGAGTTGTAGAACAGCATTTTGTAGAGCATTCATTTAAGACCTTGCCATAAATATAGATCTAAGTGACTCTCACCTTTCAAATTTGAATCTGAAATGTTATTGGTTTTCCTGCAGCCGGTCAATGCTATGTTAAATATGCATTGAACTGGGAAAGACAACTTTTTTTTTTTAACTATTTAAAAAAAAGATGCAACACTAAAATGAGCTTTCCCTATTAGTAGCCTTGTGTTGCAAGTCCTTTCTGGAGATGATGCTGGATAATTTTAATACCCATACCTAGTTCAACAATCATCAGGGTTTATACATTTTTTTGCAGGGTGGATTTGGCTTCAGAAATGTATTATTAAGTATCCTGGGATCCTGAGATGACTTTACTGTCTGTATAGCAGATTGGTGGAAGGATTTGTGTGTGGCCTCTTGTAGGCAAGTCAGCTAAGTTGATTAGGGCTTTGCTGACCTTACTTTTGGTCCATTGTAAAAGCACAGGATTAAAACTGTATCAGAATCTCTTTTGTGATTTTGTGTGCATGTGTAGCTTCTACCATTCTATGTTTTCTCTCCATCCCTTGTTCTCTCCTTATCTTTCTTGAATTTCAGCTGTTTTTCAGTTACAGGTCCTTTGATTTTAGCACTCTGAGGGTTTTTCATAATCCTCTGCGGAATATTTTTCATCTCCCAGCACGTTCTTCCTTGGCCCATCTTATTTAAATTTCCTTAATGTATCTCATTCAAAAACAGTAGGATACTCTGTTTCCAAGAGAGACAGAGTGCATTTTCTGTAGTGAATTACCAAGCAATTGCATTCTGTTAAAGTTAGCAACTGGAGCCACCTTGAACTGAAGTTCAGAGGACATCATGGCCCAGATAGTTGAAGAATCTGCTTGTATCGTCAGGTCTGCAATCACTTTTCATTAATGACATAGGTATTCTTTCAGCACTTCTCTTCCCTTAGCTGTCTGTAGTATCATAAGTGACTGTAACCAAAGGCAGTGACCATGAGAACAAGCTAGTAAAAGGAGAATGAAAAGATGTCAGTCTACCAGCTCAGAGCTCAGATGGACAGGGAAAGTGAGAAGGGCAAGAGGAATGAAATTTCCTAGTTTAGTAAGAATAGATAAATAAAGACAAAAATTTTTGGAAATACATATACACATGTATGTATGTGTTGTTTGAAGTGTCCTCAGCACTGTGAAGTAAAGTGGAAAGATAGCTACAAAAGTAGCATTACTATTTGAATTTTTAAGAGGTATTATAGGAAGCAAATAGTGTTTTGGATGGTTCTGTTTTGTTCTCAAGTCAGTTAATTTTTCCTGGCTGCCTCTCTTTTCTCTGAGTGGAACACTCAGCAATTATTTCTCCTCTGGGAGATGTTAATGGTGATTGCTCCAGGACAGA
Source organism: Cettia cetti (assembly GCA_013401135.1). Taxonomy (NCBI): domain Eukaryota; kingdom Metazoa; phylum Chordata; class Aves; order Passeriformes; family Sylviidae; genus Cettia; species Cettia cetti. The sequence continues at coordinate 10,069 of VZUI01046340.1, forward strand.
TTATCATGTTACATGATAGCTCACAATGATACATCCCACACAAAAGTTGTGGTTTATCAAACTCTTCCCTAGTACCACAAAGATTTTTTTCAGGATATATCATAAGCCATGTCAAGCTGCAGGCCAGAAACTTGCTGTTGACATAAAGATACAAGAAACAAACATTTATCTAAATTTGCCCATTGATATACAGAAAATGATGTAGAGGAAATAGAGACTTGAAGTTGGGAAACATACATGATGGAAGCAGTAGGTCAAAAATCCGAATTAAAATGTAGACCAGTAAATTTCTGGAGAGCACTTTATAATGGTGTCTTCAAAAGCTGGAGACTGCATAGTGTCCTGTAAAATATTTTACAGCTGTTTGGTCTTTTATTTCTGAAATCCAGGGAGTTGGTCATCTTAGACTACTGCTTCACTAAGTCCTATTTAAAAAGCAAGCAAATGAAGATTTTGTTTCTCTTCTTTAATTCCTCCTCTTCCGATGATTTTAATTTTAATTCTAATAAAAATGCCTTTTTTATGACACAGGATATCTTGTTATTTCCCAAAATATTTCTACAGCATCAGTGGTGTACCTATTAAAGATGGTGTTGGTATTCTTGAGTCCTGTTGGTTTTGCATATAATTTCTTTGCATTTAAATCAAGAAAAGAATGCACTTGCCTACTGTCTGTGAAAAAGATAAATGAGCACCACTTTTTTTCACCCCTTAACATCACTCTGAAGTGTTTATTAAGTATATTCATGTGTTTTCCTATGGTTACTGCATTGCAGTATTATCGCTAAAAAAATGGGGATTTTTTCCTCCAGATTGGTTGGGTCTCTTCTTTGCTTCAATGTAAAAAAGGAGGTATTTTTTGCAAAACAGCAAGAAATTGGAGAAGCTGGTATTGCAAAAAAATTATCTAAATCGGGTTCTTTCTGTCTAGATTCACATGTAATGCTATTCTCTTCAGCAGATATTTTTGGGTATTAGGTTTACTGAAGGAAACTTCTAGTGATCTTAGCATCTGTAGTTTAAAATCAAAATAAAACCCCATTGTTATTCTACAGAGAGACAGATACTGAAGTTACTTACCTTGATGAAAGGAGCACATGGCAAAATATCCAGAAAGAAGCTGGCTATGAAGTCAGGTCAGCCTATGCTTATTCATTCCTCCTCATGTAACTGCTGAGAGGAGCTGGACTGCTCTCTGACATGATCACTGCAAGAATTTCAGAAACAGTGAAATTTCTGATCCCCCCCTTTTTGTTGCGGTATTTTAAATTCAAGTCAGTTCCATGTTGCTGTGTTGGGGTATGTGTTCCATTCCTCACTTGTCAGTGGTTTGCTGCATGGTGCTTTGTGCTTCCCTTGCAAAGTGCTTTAAAAGCTGTTGCAGAAAAGGTCTTGTTATAGCTCTGTTCAAAAGAATGCCTGAATTAGAGTTGTTTTGGTATTGTGAAGTGAAAATTGGTGGATTATAGTGATACTTTGGAAAATCATATTAAAGGAAATCACAATGTGACACCTGGAGCAGACAAAATAAGCATATTTTGATAAATGAATAATTTTAATTAATTTGGTTTAAGTACTTAAATGGTTTAATAAATAACATTAATGACAAACACTAGGAAAGACTTTTGAAAATTACAAGGGTTATCCATTTTTCAGTGCAATCAAAACTCTCACAGATGTATTCAGATGTATTTCAGATACTGCTTAGTATGTGTGATCACCAGATATTAGTTAACCAGCATCTTAAGTGGGATGAATTTCTATGGAGACAGTTTATTTAATACTTTGTTTCAGCAATGTCTTTTACAGGAAACATTTGTTTTGGTTTGAGGAACACATTTCTGTCTGCTGTCAGACTTAATAGAATACAAAATAAAGCCAAGTGATAGGTGGCAGCTGGAAAAGGTCAGAAATTATGACCATTATATCATGGTTAAGATTCTGACTGCAAATCATTAAGCATTTACTTCATTCAGACATGGACATAGACTGATTGGGTACTTAACTTTGAGAATATACATACAGTTGTTAAAAACTGGGCTTAGATAATGGATTAATTTTTCACAATGGGAAACAGTAAACAAATGCCTCAAAGTTTTTGAGTTAGAAATCAGAACAGCAAGATATGTCGATAGCTCTTAATGCCTAACCTAACCTATTGATGCTACTGTGTGCAATACAATCGTAGTGTGGAGGTGATGACAGCAGTAATATGCCTGTTGAAGTTATTCATTCAATTGTATAAGCATCCCTGTCAAACTTCAGATTTAAGAAAACATTAACTGTGGAGGTAAATTTCAGGTGTTTTCCTTTTTTTTGACAGCTGTATGAAATGAACTTTAGTATTTATCTTCTTTAGGCAGGAGAAGTGATACCATTTTGTGCTTCAGACTGGTACTTTTTCTCTTAGAGCACTTTTAAAGCCTCTTTTCTTTAGCATAGTCTCAAAAATGCCATCTTGTAAAATAAAATAACTGTCTGGAATTCCTTAAAGCTCATGGTTTGGCTTCTGAAGTTCTTAAACAAATAGACTGTCAGAAATTGGTGTGGATTCATTTCCAGGATTAATGCTTTATTTGCAGTAGTTTCTCTGCAAGATCAATACTCTGAAATATCAGAAGATTAAAGATGTATCAGATACCAAGAGCACCAAACATTGTTTTAATTACTCAAATAGAAGTAAGTTGGATAATTTTTACTTGCTTATGAAGAATGTTCTGCTTAAGCCAAAACAAATTCTTTACCAGTTCTTCTGGAAAAGTCTGGAAGTATTTAAGTTTCACTCCTCTGCTTATGAGACAATGCCTGTTAGTGAGCCAGTGCTACATGGGATAACACTCTTCATTTGTAACAACCTGTCATTCAGCTGGTCAGTAAGTCTGTTAATTGTTTCAGTAATACAGTTTATTAAGTTAGGTTTCTTGCCCTGTTTGTCGTGCCTATAGGAAAAAAAAGCAACAATCCAAGGTCTGTGCCTGTTGAATAGTTTGCAGAAAGTTAAACAGTGTATCCATTCACTTCTGCTATTGTGGTATGTGAAATGCAGTCTTTTGAGCTGAATCCCAGAGTCATTAGCTATTAGCTCAGGCAAAGCACCTATCAATTTCAATCATAGTTAATCATGTGACACTCCTTTATTTATGCCTGTATTGTGGTTTTAACTAACAGCTTGTGACAGGGATTTGTAGATGGGTCACAGAGGAGTGGGAGTCCCTTTATGCCTGTATTGTGGTTTTAACTAACAGCTTGTGACAGGGATTTGTAGATGGGTCACAGAGGAGTGGGAGTCCCAGGAAACCTTGTGGTCCCTTGGCCAGAATCCTCTGTGGTTGCCCTGGGAGTAATTGCCAGACTGGGCTCCCTGCTGCACTTTACAGGGAGCTGAATAATTTTCTCTACTGCCTTAGCAGATGAATTTCAAAGATATAATCCTTCCTTTTCCCTGTCACTGGAAAATAGGTGAAGCACTAGTGGCAGTACACAGCTTGGCACTCTAGGACTGTGGACATGGGGCAGAGGCTGGACAGAGTAACAAAGAGGTGATGTGGCTTGGGGTAGCTTTTGTGCACCAGCACAGGGTCAGCCAGAATTTCAGTCTTTCAGTGGGAATATTCAGTACTTCCTTCAGTTATATAAAATATTGGCATAGGAGCCAGGCACGCATGAGGAAAAATATGTGGATTTGAAACAATACTTTCAGTGTCTCTGAGCACTTTACCCAGGAAGAACTTTGTTTTATAGTAGTACCATGTGTGCATCATACTGCTGCTACTGCTGAGCCTTTCAGCACAGTTGAGCTCTTTTATATCAAACCTTCATGACTTCTTTGCCTTCTGAACCAGTAAGACATTTCCAAATCATAAGCTTGTGACAGAGATATCATTCACGAAAATCTGTCCTCTTTTCCAGAAGCCCTCAGGAATACAGACTAGATTAGTTTAAAATATGTGTAGATAATGGATAGAAAAGTGTAAAACAAAGCTTAAAGAATGGCAGTATCTTCATGCATAGTCAAGCATGCCTGTGCTTAGCTTTCCAGCTTATTTTAGGCTCGTAAGTATGTGTTGGAGTTGTGTTGAATGATGAAAAAAACTAAAAAATAGTTATGAATTCCTCCAAGTGACTTTTCCAGTCACTTGTGAGTCAGAGACTGAAAAAGACTGTCTGAAGAACTAATGAGGAGTTCTTGGTAGTAGGAAGTGGGTTGAGATTTTTGAAGTGGAAAGGAATTACCTATAAATTTTTTTGAGACCTGTAGAAATAGAGCTTCAGTTCATGTGTGCTTAAGGTTGCTGAAAGGAGGGAGCATCTTCAGAAAACGTAGCTGGCTAGGGAACAGTTTGTGCAGTGCCATGAGTGTTTAGGGTATCTGAAGTACTACTGGATGTACCAGAGAAATCAAGGTTTAGTAGCCACAGAAGAACTGTTTCTGCTTGGATTAGGACTTTGCAGAGCACTCATGTTTTGTGATGCATAGCTCCAAAATTACATAGATCTTAAAGTAATAGGAGCCCCATGTGGGAGTTGCTTTTGCTTATTGCCCAGTTTCTGCAATGATCTGGATGTTAACCAAATCATCATTGATTCTTCAGGCTTTAATTCACCGTAGAGGCAATGGGAGCAGCAGCTTTAATCATTGCCAGTTTTTACTGACAGGACTGCAAACCACGGTTGCCAGATGACTCAGACTTTGGCATCCTTATTTTTGCTCATGATTTTTATATGGAAATTTGAAAAAGTTATGACCACAAAGATGATGATTTTCAGTAGAGTGCAAATGCTGTAGCACCACACCTAAACTATAAGTGGGCTTCAGTCCATCTTCCTCCTTCTTCTCTCCTTTCTTTTTTCCTTTCTTCTTTTTTAGCTTGTTACCGTTAGGTGACACCTTTTCTATTTTGGGGAAAAGGGAGAGAAGAAAAGGGAGGGGCCAGTCCATGATGGAAAGTTGGCTCTCCTATTAGTGCAATCTTGCCTTGACACACGTGAGCTCCTGGGATGTGTCCTTGAGGTTTTGACCTTGAAGAGAAACACTGGGTGTTGGGTAATGTGCCTCTCTGCCCAAATGCTTCATTTCTGAGATCATAAGGGGAGATGCCACCCCAGCCTTGATTCCTCCAATTTCTTTTCACAGAGTGGAGAGTTGTAAAACTGAAGTACAGTGTGGGGAGAAGAGCTGGGTGCAAAATGCTTTAGCTGACTCTTGATAACAGCCACAGTGTTCAACTTTAGCAAGTGGCTTCTCTGCCTTTGAAGAAGCTCGAGGAAAGGGGTTGAGCATCTCTAACTATAAAGCAAAACTTGGCAGCTGTGGTTGTAAAGTAAAATGGTCCTTCCTGCAGCATGCCTGCCTGGGATGCAGGTTGAGAAAACCAGCGTTGTGTAAGGATGTAACATGAACTCTCCAAGGTCTTAGGGAAACCACATAGAGGAGGCATTGTGAGTACTCTCCAGTTGAAAGATTTTTTGAGCTTCTGGGATGTGCAGCACAATATGTGTATCCTTAGCTAGAGGCAGTTGGAAGATCTTATTTCAGTTTTGAAAACAGCAGAGCTGCTACAGCAGAGGAAGTTGTGTAGAATCCCCCATTTATGCATCTTGATGGTATTTCTGAAGTACCGGGCTGGGAGTTGCTTATGGAAGCAGAACTCAGTGGTCTCTGACTGATCAGGAATGGTCAGCCTTGTAGTAATCCTACCAGTGCCTAAGCCAGAGGAGTGCAAGATGGCTGAAAGATAAGCATTCACCTAGGGTAAACCTGGGCCTGCATTGAAAGGTGGGACTTGCTGAGATACTCGTGTTTTAACATAGCTAAATACCATCCACTATTTCTCATCCCTTGCAACATAGGAAAATTTGTCACCAGACCCACAGGCAGTAATGTGAAAATAGACTCTTAAAGTTGCACAATAACTGAGCAGTCTGTTTGAACCTGTTTGGCCGCTCCGTTCTTTTTGCTGTTCATGTATCATGCCAAACTGAGGCTCAAAGCACAGGTGGTGCTCTCCTTTATATGGGGAGTGGGCAGAGGCACACCATAGCCATGCCAAGTTGCTCTAGGTGCTAAAAACTTTGACATGTGGCTGGCTTTCACTGAGATGGAGGACACTTCAGATTTCTCACACATCCCTTGACACAGATCTAAGCTTCATGTGCTGCAAGTGCTTAGCTGCAGTCTGATGTTTAAATAGTGAACTGGTGCCGCTTTTATTTGTTGAGATACTTCAGGATGTCTAGGGAGTATCTTTGAAGAAGGGATAGAGAAAATGGCTGGGATGATGGCTTGCTGGCCCTCCCCATGCAGAGGGGACCCTCTGATGAGTCAGAACCCTTGTAGGGTAGCTTGCTGTCCTGTTAGTCACACTGAAAAGCTACACAGGGTAACTCTAGAAATATTGTTGGCTCATGTGTGACAGTATGATTCAGAACACATTAGAAAAAATTGGGGAAAGCTGGAGGAAGCTGTCAGTGCCTGTGCATTCAGCATGCATGCATCTGCACTGTGGAGTGACTGTGTTACCAGCTAATTGAGAGCAACCACAAGGCCACAGCCTGTGGCATAGGATGGGCCAGCTATCTTGAGCTGAAAGCTATGTGGCACTGAACATTTGGGTCAGAGGTTTACACACTGTCAGAAAGCAGAGTTAGATTAGGGAAAATCTGCTCATGCCGTACTGAGGATTCACACTTCAGCACATTTGAATTGTTTGCTGCAGTGCCTATTTATATCACATTTACTTTGAAAGTATTACTAAGTGCAGCTGTTGTGGACTTCTCCTGTGCTTTGTGTGTTACAGTGTATACCTAATTGGAAGGTTTAGATGTTTGGGGGCTTTTTAATGTTTGCAGCTGAAATACATTTAAGCTTTCTTTACCGTGCAAAATGGAAGAAAATTGCAAAAGTCAAGAACGTAACTAGTATGTTGTAAGCTTCCAAATGTTAGTATTGTTCTTATTATAAAGCATAATAAGTATGTTATTGATCGGTGGGAAAATGAAAATTGACCTCAGAAATAAGATATTTGAGATAATTCATATAGCTTTTAAAAAAGTGAACAAGCCTGTTTTTAATGAAAATGATAGCTGCCAATGCTGAGTTACTGCTTTAGAAATATACTCACTCATTCCTATGACATCGGGTTTTCTTCTGATTTTTTCTTCTTTTCAAGTTGACATGAGGGAAGATAATAATGTCACTTAATTTACTTATGCCTGTGTAAAAAGCCTCTGCAGTGTGTGAGCACCATTTAAGTTCAGTTAAGAGCTTCATTGAATCTTCAGTATCTCAGCAAGAGCTTGACTCAAAATGACTGAAAAAGAACATTGTAGTGGAAGTGAGTGTTGTACAGTATCACTAACCAGAGTATTCTTTACCTGACTATTTCAGTGTGGCAAAGCACTTCCTGGCCTTTCCAAGCAAGAAGACTGCTGTGGAACCGTGGGTACTTCCTGGGGTTTTAACAAATGCCAGAAATGTCCCAAGAAGCCGTGTAAGTGCTATTTTATTGTTGTTCTCGTGGCTTGTCCGCCTCAAGTGGTATTTTCCCTTTTTACAGAGGGCAAAAAAGCCAAAGGAACCTAGTAGAAAAAATGTGCTATGATTTGATTAGGGACAGGTTGTAGAAACTGGAATTCCCCAGCATGCCAGCAGAATTACAATATGCAGGCACTTGGTGCAGCCAGTAAAGTTGACGTCGTTGGTTTTTTTCCCCTGCCTTTTCCTCCTTTGAGTCAGTGATGGACTGTTGCATTTACTCAGTGCAGGAAGAGTAATCACAGTGAATCATCTCGCCTTTTCCAGCTGGACTTCTTTTTTTTTAAGTTTGCAGAGAAATCTTAAATTATAGAGGCGCCAGTTTCTGCTTGGAGAGAATGCAGTGACCTCTCGGGACTGCAGATGAAGTTTCAAGTTTGGAGCCAAGCTTTTCCAGGCTCTAAATTGTTGGTTGTTTTTTTCCTCTGCTTTTGAAATATCTTCCCCATCAATTAGACAATGACAAAGACTTTCTTCAGCATTTTATTATGATTTGACATCATATTATGAGTAAAGAATTTTGAATTATTTGCATGATCAGTGAGGATAATCTCTTGAACTTTTTGTGAATTACATTATTGTTGCATTGGAATAGTAATACTTCTGTGTCATGTCTTATTTTCGGCATTAAATGAAAGATGGGAAAAGATAATGTGATCTCTGTTTTGCAGATGGAGTGGACCTGCATTTACTGGGCCAAAAATAGGTCATTAAATTGCAGTCACTCTTACCTAGTTCTTCTAGGACCCTGTTATTCATATAGGAATGCTGGAAATATGTTCAGTGTTTTTTTGGAAGCATATTTTTCTCTATAAGACTTAATGTGGATGTAAATACAATTTGGGCAGAAGATCTGCTATTACTCCTATTTCTCTGACTCCTCCTTCCATAGGAGACTCTGATATAAATTTGTGGTGACTCAGTCTGGTTTGCTAGTTTCCAAAACATTTTGTGCATTTGAGTATGTCTGTCTTCTGATGTGCTTTAGAAAGAGAGCCTCCTTGGGTGTGTGAAGGTCATAGTTAATAAGACTCAGGTACCTATTTTATTCCTGTAGCATGTAAATACAGTTTCTGAAAGGAGCATGTATGCCAACTATATAAAATTTAACGAAGACAAGTGCCAGATTCTGCACCTGGCCCTGGGCAACCCTGGATGTACACACAGACTGCAGAGTGAGAGGCTGGAGAGCAGTGCCAGTCAGAAAGTTGAACAGGAGCCAGCAGTGCCCTGGCAGCCAGGAGGGCCAACCCTGTCCGGGGGGGCATCAGGCACAGCATGGCCAGCTGGGCAGGGGAGGGGATTGTCCTGCTCTGCTCTGCCTCACCTCCAGTCTGGGGGCAGGTTTGGTGACGCAGCGTAAAAGGACATAAAGCTGGCTCTTAGAGAGTGTCCAAAGGAGGGCAACAAGGATGATAAAGGGCCTTAAGAGGAAGCTGTATGAGGAGCAGCTGAGGTCACTTGGTCTGTTCAGCCTGGAGGAGACTGAAGGGAGACCTCACTGCAGTTACAACCTCCTCATGAGAGGAAGAGGAGGGGCAGGCACTGATCTCTTCTCTCTGGTGATCAGTGACAGAACCAGAGGGAAGGGCCTGAAATTGTGTCAGGTTGGATATTAGGAAAAGGTTCTTCACCCAGAGGATGGTTGGGCACTGGAGCAGGCTACCCAGGGACATGGTCACAGCACTGGCCTGACAGAGCCCAAGAAGCATTCAGACAATGCAATTGAGCTACAGCTTAAATCTAGTTCATTGGAATCATATTGACAAGTGAAATGGTGCTTATTTGCATGTAGAAAAATCACAAAAGCCTGAAATGTGTTTCAGCCAAAAATTGGTCAGAACTACTAATACAAAACTTGGTGTCTGGTTTGAAGGGAAGCACACCTGTTAGTTATTCATAGTTTAGGTAAAATAACTGATTGTCTCAGTCTGGAATCCACAGGAAATATGTGGATCAGGCAGCTGCTTAATGGCATGGTGCTCAGCAGAGTGTTAAAAGCAAGCAAATGGGGGAACTGTGACAAACTTCTGACCCACTGATATTTCCTAAGCGGGTACAGAGAAGCACTTGATCTCAGCCTAAAAATCTCTCCTAGAGGGAAGTCCACCACTCTTTTTTCAAAGTACTGAATAAGAATAATTTGTTTGAATGCTAATGAGATGAGCAATGTCCTTTTGTTATAAAAAAGTTTAATGACTAGCATGCTTGCTCAAGATGGGACACTTCAGAGTTCCTTTATCTGCCAGAATCATTTCTAATCTACATTTTATACCTATGAGGAGATGCCCTAACCCATAAAATGTAGAAACAATTCTTGGAACAGATCTAGGAACCCAGTCTCGCTTCCAGAGTCCTTAATTACTTACAGTATGAGTCATGCTCACTCCTGCTTTCTGGCTCAATTTGGGATTGTTTTTTTGAATGTAACTGTATGATTTCAGGAAAAGAGAGAATGGTGCCACTTGGAATTCTCTCCTTCTGATGAAAGCATTACTGGAAAGTAAGCATTTGTGTCTCCTAGACATTTCTCATCTTTCTAGGTGTGAGGTCTCACTCTGTTCGTGTTTTAGGAACAGAAGAGGAGAAGGGTGCACTATCTCTTATGCAGGTTAAAATACAGTGTCATTCTATAAAGAGTGTGATTTGGTAGGTGTATGCTTCAAGAATATTTATTGAATCTGTCAAGGTTTAGTAGTGGTGTATGTGTATGTATTTTCTCTAGGCTACATTTGATTTAGGAATGATTCTAAGCATAATGCTATTTAATCATGCCTTGTCTTACAGCAGTTCTGTATGGATTTAAACGGTGAATTTTTAAATTTTTAAGAATTGAAATACGTTGGTGATATGTTTAGTGTGCTGCAGGTGCTTAAGTGATCTTACAGCATCTTTGATTAGGATCAATCCTAATTGATTGATCAGTTAGGGATTGATGTTCAGTTTGAGCTTAGGCACAAAACTTGAAACCCCAAAATCTGTTCTGGATCTAGGTCAAGGTGTCACCTTTTCGCCATAGGTGTCAGGTTTCGCCTCCTGACAGTATCAAAGTGTTAAGTTCTGTAGAGTAAACAATTTCCAAAGATAAATGTAAATTTGTTAAAAGATTTAATAGACGTCTGGAGTGGATGCTGAAGGATTTATATTCATCAAGTACTTTTATTTTTACAACACAGAGAATGCTTCAGTGTTAAAAAATATGCATTTATTTTTATATACATAAATTTATATGATATTGGGTGAGAAAAGTTGGGATTCAAGTAAATAATTAGTAAGTTGTCAGTTAAGTGTTATCTATGCTTGTGTCTCAACATGTTAAGTTAGCCCCACATTCTTCCCATATAATTCTAACCTGTTCTGATATTTTGCGAAATTGGTATTACTCTTTTTATTGTGGATGTTCTGGAAGCAAACAGACTTCCTTTTGCTTTAATGGTTTTATGCCTCATAAACTTCATTTAAAGTGGACATGTTTTTATAATAATATGTAATCAGGTTGTGATCTTCTGCATAACCCACTTCAGCAAAATTTAAGCATATACTTTAGTGTCACTAGCGGGCACTTCTCTCTTCAGTCAGTTGCTTAAGGACATGCATGAGTTTGCATATGTCTTGTTCCCATGGTCTCACAGAGGGCTCTGTCATCTTTGTAAAGAGCTGAGTATTTGGGGTAACAGCCACTGCTCAGTCAGGGCCTCTGTCCTGTTGCAAATTTAAGTGCCTTGGCCTGAGACACCTGCCGCATCTGGGAGTTTATGGGTTGTTCAGTATTACTGAAAGCCGGAAGTTTTGGTACAGATCTCCATTTTTAAGGGCTTCTAACAGAAGACAACTTTTAAGAAGGGTCTTTCTGTGTTACATGGGGGATGTTGTGATTGGTCAGGCTTCTTGGTGACTTAGTAATTACAGCAGTTTGTTTAGTGAGTAAGGGGTAAGTAATGTCAGACTCCATCCAGCTCCCACATGGATCACTAGCCATCACTGAACAAGCTTCTTCTCTACTGTGACTTGCTTACATTTCTGCTCTTTGTTGAAAGGAAGAAAACAGCTGCTAGTAAGCTGCCAGCTTTCTGTTCGTTGTGAGATAGGAGGATGAGGAAGGAGGGAGAGTCTAAAATCTGACCTCAGTCCTCCACTGCACTTTCTAGAGCAGCTGAGTCACCCTGGGAGGAAAAATGTGTTACAGCACTGGAAAAGACCTGGCACTGGTTATGGGCTGGTCTCCATCTACAACTGGAAGCTATTTTCATTCAGCAGGCTGCACTGCAGGGTACCATTCCTGCCTGCAGAAAGTTACAGAGACTCTCCTGGTTTTCTTGTGAATTAAATCTGCCTGTTATGGCAAGCACAGATCATTTAGGACATAGTGAGTGCAATTATGAGTTTGAAATTGCAATCATGAGTACTAGGACATTAACACTTTTGGGTACCAGAAGTAGACTTCTGCGTTGTGCTTTTGGAAGTGTCCTTAAATTTCAAATGGTTTTAATATTATCATTAAGAAAAGACTGAAAAATCTGACTTGGAAATTAAATGTCTAGCTGCCACTTTGGTAGAGAGACAAAATTTTCAAATCTTAGTTGGTGTTAAAATGATTGTAGTAAGTGTAAAGATGGAACAGTATGTGTTCAGAACTGTTATAACATTGCTATATTTTTACTATGTGTGTTTAACCATTTTGTACTTTATGCTATATCTAAGGAGAATCTCAGTGTTTTATTTAAGCAATTGTTTTGAATAATTCACTGAAATTTGAAATAAAACTATGTCACTCCAAAGCCTGTTACTCAATATCATCACTTAAATTTTTCCAAATAGGCAAAGCTTTAGAACTAGTTAAAACAATTATCCTTATTTTTATTATTATTTCCATCATTACAGTCAACCAGGTGCCAATTTTAAAGTAAGATGCAGGGATAAATGTGCAATTCAGGCATTACATGAAGGGAAGCCAATCAACAGCATTTGTTATTCAGTTGTTCTGTCTTATTTGACAGTTTATGTACAGTAAAGATGGAAATTAATGGATCTGGGGGGTTTAGTGGAGTGGTTTGTCTGTTGAACATTTGGGATGAAACTTCTGAAATTAAATAAAAGATCTGACAAAATGTAAGGTATCTGTTCTAACATTCAAATTACGAAAAACTCTCTTGACTCTTGTTAAAAGCATTTGTGGGATCATAATGCCAAAAGTTTAGTCCTATATGCTTAACAAAGTACTGGGCTTTGCCAAGTAGTTAGCTTTTAGTGCATAACCATACAAAGAAGTTACTGCTCTCATTTATGATGCTTAAGAATCAATAAACAGTTTTCTGGGGTCTGAAAAGCAACCTTAAGTGAAGGAAAGAAACAATAAATAGAAATAAAAAACTGGTTAACTGAAAACTTTCTAGTTTGGTGAAATTGAATTAAAGTATTAATTTTGCGGTGTTGTTATATCTGTTACAGTTTATACTGATCAGCCAGTAAGTGAAGTGAAGTTTAGTATTCTAAAATTCAGCTCTGTTAGGGAAATCCTAGATGTTTCCATAATGAATCTTCAACTTTATCTTTTCCAAATGTGATATTTATAGTTGGTTTGCAAAAGTTATCATTTGACTATTTCAGCACAAATAGGGTGAAAGATATCCTGCTTTCAAAGATTTGTTTTGTTTTTTTACAAAAACTTGACTGGATAACTGAAGACTTAAGTTGTAAACATGTTGAAAAATATGGAATTAAGGTTACCTGTACAATGTTTAATTTTAATTTTGTTGTCTTTTTTGCTTAACCATTTATCACAAAACCTTATAATTTTAAAAATATAATTTTATAATAATTTAGTCAGGCTCTTCAAGCATATAAATTATCAGTATTTAACTGATGTAATTTTTTTTCTTCAGCTTACCATGGATACGGTCCTATGATGGATTGCCCACAAGGCTACAAAAGAATCAATGCTACATTTTGTCAAGGTACGATAGTAACCAAATTGGTTGTGTTTATATACTGGCTCTCTGTCACAGCTTCTTTGATATTGATGATTTAGATGGATGATTCTGGTCCATTGATTTATATTTGGGAAAAGATGTTGAGTATACTGTTGACTCTTTCCAAATATTGGCAACTCTGTGAGTTTTTCTCTCCAGGGAAATAACTTCGGAAACTTATGTGTACCTTCATTTTCTTTGATGATGTATGAAGATTATTTCATAAGCATTCTTATACTTTGTTTTTCTGTGGAAATACATTGTTTTGTCAGGGGTTTTTTTGCTAAACAGTGAATCTGTGGACATAATCAGTTAAGTCAGATGAAACTAGCAATGCAGAACAGTTTTTGTAATCATGAAAGTGTAATCAGAGAATAATTTGTTTGGACTCAAGAGGCTAGGCACAACAATACTGAGAAAAACCAGATAACATCCCTGGCAAGTGAGATGAAAAGAATGAGTACCTGGCTGCCATGTAAAGAAGTGACCCACCTACTTCCAGATTATGCATAGTGCAGGTGAGGATGTATGGAGTTAGACACAGCCTAGTTGTGTTACTCTGAGATTATCATCGTCTGGTGGTAAATATAGAAGTTAGCAAAACACACGGGGTTGTGGGGCCTGCATGATCATGCAGCTACAAAGCAAGGCTTGGGACATTTGGATTCTCCCGGTCTTTAGCATCTCTGACAAAGCTGAAGAGATGAGCACAGACAAATCCTCATTCTTTCTGTGTATCTTGGAGCACTGCACAGAGGTGCCAGATGAGGATGTAGGAAAAGGCTTAATTACTTGTCTGACTTGTTCTGCACAGCACAAGTAAACAAGAAAAAGGAACTCTGAGATGAGGTAAGCAATCTTGCAGTAGTGTCCTGGAGAGAGATTTGTGAAGGAAGGGAAAAATGAGTTCAAGTGAAGCTGATACTGCTGTGGCCAGATTTCTTGGTCAGTGTTGATACTACAAGGATTTAAGAGGTCCCAACAAACAGTAGTGCTGGTGGAGAGCTGGATAAAATGAAAGAATAGTTGATGTTAAAGGATATTTGTAGGCATTTTAGACATATATTTAACCTTATTTAACTGAAAATTTTCACTTAGCATCTTAATGAGGGAATGTACAATAGCCAGTTGCATAAAGAAATTTTTGCCTACCAAAATAATAAAGTTTGTAGAGCACTAAACACAAACATCAATTGTTTCACTTCTGAGGGAGATGTGAGCTGCTTATCTGCAGCCCATCTACTTCTCTGGTCTCTAGCTAGTGGTTTACCAGCTTGCAGGGTAGGGACGTTTGGAGGACTGGATGGGTCAAAACACTAAAAAAATAAAGGGAGGAGAGCTGCCAGTTGCATCTCAAGAGCTTGTTCCCTGCTCTCCAGTGAAAGACTGCAAAGTCCTCTTAATAAGTAAAAAGGGATGGGGAGATTATGGCAATTTGCTAATGAGGACTGCAAAGTGAAAAGGTGAAGGAGGTGAGTGTCAGATATAAATGGGCAGCCTTTTTATGCCTCAAATTAAACGTGCAGGTGATATATGTATTTCAGCAAGACTGTTCCAACTATTTTCAAAGAGGTTGTCTTGTTCCACGTATCAAGAGTCTGCAAAAGAGAGGTTTTCTAACTTAAACCTAGAAAGTGTCTAGTAGATGCCATGATGGATTAATGCCTTCATGCAACCCTCTGAGCATGATCCAGGAGAGACAGAGCTTTTGATATCTTTAGTCTTGTGTATACCCCACAGAATGCACAGTGTTTTCTGACAGCAGCAACCCAGCAGGCATTTAAAGGCGTGTAGAGCATTCAGTTTGGTTCAAGAGGTTGAACCTAGGTGTTAGCAAACCTTATTTCATGGAAGCTAAGATCCTTATTCAGGGGTTATGGGCAATTAGAAATGGTCTTGTGCTGGTGAAAGTTGCCAGAAATAGGCCAGGAAGTTGTTTCACTGAGCAGTGACAGCCTGATAGAGAGAGAGAACATATGTCTCTGGGTAGGAGCATAAAAAGAAACTGAGTGCTGCCACGGTAGTGTACAGAAATAGATCTGTACCTGGTAGTCTAATCATTGGGTTTTGCACTGGATTTTGATAATTCTTCTCCTGATGCATTTTGTACTACATGACTAAAACTGCAAGAAATATGAGGCTTTAAAAAAATCTCTTTTATACTGCTGTCACTATCCCAGAAAAGAGTGAAATGTAGACTCTAAATACAATTTGCAGTTGATACATGGAAATTCATAGTGTAGTGTTTAATCATAAAATTATAGTAGAATTATCTTACCAGGGAGTAGTAGACTGTTGATGAATGTAGGATGGGGACAGTCTCCTGACTTTCTGGAGAGGGATGAGGTAGTGGTTGTTGAAGGTTCCCCTTATTGCTTTACTGAGGTTTGAATAGCTTCTCTGTAATTTGCTCACTAACACGCTCCAATAAGGAGATAGAAATGGGAGATGCCCATGAAAAAAAGCCACGATGGAATTTAGTCCTATTGAAGTAAGTAACAAGGTGACCATTTTCTTTCAGAGGGTCAGGATTTTGATCTCAATTTAAACATTGTTCAGGAAAGCTAGCTTCAGATGTGAAAGCTGCTGGCAGGGTGCATTTCAGCTCTGAAATGGTTATTAGCATGTGCTTCTCAATGGGTCAGCCAGAAGTGTCCTGTTTGTTTATCTGAAGCAGACATGCTTTTCTATAAGAGAAGAAGACAGAGCTGATGAAGAAAGAGCTGTCCGTATCACTAACAAGGACAGCTGTAGGTGTCAAAAGAAAACTATTTAGGCTGCTGGCGTGGGAGTATTCATATTCCTTTAAGAATCCTTACAATTAAATTGAGAGTGGAACAGCATGTCCATATGCAAGTGTAAGTTCTAATTAGATTATTCTTTGCTGAAAGGTTATGCATGCTGTGTCCAGGCTTAGAAAGGGCCAGGCCGAATAGTGATGGGGATACATTTCTGAATCCCTGCCTGCAGCTAAAAGAGATCGGTTTTTTTCACCTATATGTTGTCCAGCTTTCACTGCCTTTGAAAACTCAGGCCTAAAAGCTTAATTAACCTTTTGTTTTACTTCAGTTTTGCAGTCAAAGTCTACACAGGCTTCATCCACCAAGGAATATTAGTGTGATTAATAACCAGATAATTTTTTTTTTCCTTTCAAGTGAGTGAACTAATGTAATCAAGCATTCTTCTCTCTAATGTGTAAGTAGGACCACAAAGAACCATCTGTTGGTATGTTAATTCAAGCAGTTTAGTGTAATTACTATCAAGAAAGCTTCCCCCCCCCCAGTAATTATCTTTTCAATGGGGTGATTTATTACATGTATACACATGGATGCCCTAAGGCTCTCATTAGAGCCAAAACACAGCTTATCAGTGTTGCAACTTCTTTGTCAGAATCCACATGCAATGCTAATTTCTGATTCCCTGCTTAGAGTTATACTTACTGTTTCCTTAGTCTGCTAATGGTTTTCTTGGAAAACTGAAATAGAATGGAAAAAACAGCTGGTGAAAAGATTGGATTCATTTTTCAGGAAATTAACATATTGCCAACAGAGCACTTTAGAAATCTTATCTTGAAGAACTGGAAAAATACCTGAACACTTGTTGTTTTGCAATGAAGCAAAAAGCACATGGAAGTTCTTAGAAAATCCCTATATTCTTAAAATTAATTATTTATGAGAATTATTTTTGCAGAAACTAGTGCTTGTATATTGATAGATCAAATTCTATAATCATGTGCTTGGGGGACTTGAAGCACTTTTCCCTTGGCTTCATCATGATTAAAGATAAATTTTGAAGGTATATTCTTCCCTCCTACTTTTGTCCCTAAAATACAGTAATAAATTTGCATGTTGTATATTTATTTCACTACTTTTAAGTAATAAAAGAGCTTCATTAATAAGAAATGCTGTTACTTAGTTACTAAGTCAACAACCATCTTTTAAAGAAGTTCTTTTGTGATGATCATAGTGAGAAATAAATATATCTCCAGAAACTGGGCTGGGTTGCTGTTTGGACACTGATTATGTGTTTGAGAAGCGTGGCTCTTCAAACTTGTGTTCCAGTAAATTCCACGCAAAAGCACAAAATGAGTTGGACTGATTTCTGCTGCTATTCTGCTAGCTCACAGAAATCAGTGGGTCATTTCCTAGAATAAGCAACTTTTTGTTCTGTAATTTTAAAAAAACGTTGCAATAGTTTATTTAGCACAAAGCCTTGCTTTTTGTTTTAGCACAAAGCCTTTGTTTCTTTTACCTCTCATTCTCATTAATCAAGTTATTATTGAAGCAGTCAGCTATAATGGAGGCAGTAGAATCTGGATATTGTATTTTCCTTAGAGGATATTAATAGTGGTTAATGTAGCTATAGCAGAAACAGTTGGAACAGTATTTTCTGTGGTGTTAATTGGTAATTGATTGTAATTGATTTTCATAAAGAGAATAAAACCTGATGCCTGCATATTGAGTCTGTTTGGAGATCAATCAGTCAGATGGTACTTGCAGTGAAGCCTAGTAGTTAACGTACCAGAACGTATCAAATTTTCACAATTGACATAAATTATATGTTCCAGTCTGAATTTACAGGATGATTTATTATGCATATTAAAGCACTTACTGCATGAAAACATCTATCGAGGCAGATATTACTAAATAACATTTAATGATTGACCACTAGGTCATTTTTACTTAAGAAGTTGCCTAAATACTTTGGCAGTTTCTAATTAGTATATAATTGATCTAGATAGCTTTCTTTGCTTAAATGCAGCAGACTGTTTTAAGATCTTAAAGCATAGGTCTTATTGAAAGGCAAGTTGTTTTCTTTGCATCAGAAGGAGACAAATATTTTCCATTTGGTTTTATTACTTAGCAATTTAAACAAAGTCAATTTTTGATAAGCATAGAGATGGGTTTCAGAGCTAACTGTAGTAGTCCCCTTTCAGAAATTTATCTTTCCACAGTGCTTACGCCTGTCATCAGCTATTGAGATTGCTTGTGTCCTCCAGCACCAGCCACTTGGGACAGAGGGGGTGAGATGGGCTGCAGTACTTTTCTAGCTACAAGTTTATTCTGAATAGTTCAGTGAAGTTACCAGGACTGTGGTGACTGACTAGAAATCCGTGCTTCTAGAAGTTCTTATTCTTGTTCCAAATTTTATAAGAACCTTCTGGATATCATGACTGTCTTAGCTGAAAGCAGTTGCATATTTAGTTTTTTATGCCTTGTTATGTGTTGTATTAAAAATTGTGAACTTTTATGTTGTTTTCTTCTAGTGCATGTAATGTGACTCTGAAAATCAGACTTGTTCATTGGTTTTTGCATCATATTAATTCATGTAATCAAAAATCACCTACCAAATTTGTAATATGGCAAACTCAATACAAGTGAGATCTGTTGTTTCAAAAGAGGGATTTTTTTAATTAATACTAAATCACTTAACATTCTTCATCCTTGTTTATGAAAGTTTAAAATGCCTTTTTTTGTTACTTCAGCATATAAAACTAATAAAATCAAACCCCAGTCCTGTTTTGATCGTGGAACCTATAGTTTCCAAGCTATCAGTGCTCCTGAAAAGAAACTTGACTGCATTATTTACATCAATAGTAGCAGTGGTTTCTTTTAAAAAACACAGGCTTTTTTTCTTTGCATTTGCATTGTTCAAAACTCTTGCAGTAGCCCCTGACCTTTTTGAATTCATAGACTGCTTTTCTTGAGTAAAAATATTTTCTTTAAAATGAATAGATAGATTTAAATAATGAAGTATCAAGAGATTGCAAGACATCATAATAAACATGTACGTTCAGTTGTAGAAGTTTAAGATAATGCTTAAATGTGGTTAAAATTTCCAAGCAGTGATGATTTTGATGAGCATAAATTCAATGTGTTAAGCCTGGAAATGAAAGAATGAATTTAATTTTATAGGAATGTTTCAAATTCCTGCATGTCTGTGACCAAATATGGGCACTGCTCGCTATCCGAAAAGGGTGGGCAGTGGACTTGCTCTGTGTGTCCGAATGACTTACTAGGCTGAAGGCAGAGAAGATAGCTTTACACCACCTCAGCCTTTCTGCATTAGGCCAGCTGGGCCTGGGTGGTCTGAGAAGCTGTTGTAGTGGTTAGCACAGCCAAAACACAGTGAACTTCTCTTCCTAAATAGCCTTACAGCTGGAAGCTGCCAGAGGGAAACACTGCAGAGCTGATACTCCAGCCATCAGCTTTTGTAGGGTGCACTGTAGCAGAGCAGTTCTCTACTGATCAGTAATCCTTCTGCACCACTTTGCTTGGCTGTAGCAGCCATCACCTTCAGGTTAATGTGTAGAACAGAAGCAGGCTGTGAGGCATTTCCATATTTGCTTGCTGAAGTATCTAGTAAGGTATTGCAGTAAAAGGGGAAATTAAAGGAGTTTTATGATGTAGTAAATAACTTGGCATGTCTTACAGTAACCAAGCAAAGCATATTCTTTCAACAGTAAGTGACAGGAACAGATCTCGTTTTAAGCAGGCGCAGGAATTTTTCCTAGGATTGGATGTTTACACTTAGCATAGTTTGTTATTCTTGGATAAAGGATACTCGGGCTGCATTAAATGTCATTAATCCTGGAATAAAGCTGAAATGATTCACTTCCTGGATGTGATTGAATAAGGTGTAACATTGCTCAAGGAAATGTGAGAGAAGTTACTTGTAGGTTTCCAGTAAAGAACCAAAGTACTGTGAACAGCAGCTAATGCAGTCACAAACACTGTTTTAATCTAATTTAAAAGCCAGTGTAGAATTGGAGAATATAAGCAGAATATTGGAAGTTAACACCTTCTGCAGCATGTCCTCCCCTCCAGCACAGTTCTGTGCATTGTCATTCAGTTGAGAAAGAGATTCTGCTACATTGTACTTTTCTGTGCATAACTACCTCTACATCAGTGAGAGGGAAACCTTCCATTAGGTGTGATGTTTGTCACTTACATTCAAGTACCTTAGCGTGGGGTCGGACGGAGCCCCTGTGGCTCTGCCCTGGAGACAGCAGGATTGTGCAAGTCTTGTCCAGAGCCTAAGATAACAGACCAGCTTTCTGGTCAGGGCGACTCTCAGGAAGACTCGCAAGTACCCTCGGGATTTTATGTAGATCTGTGTAAACGATTGGCCTTGTACCCTTTCCCCCACCCCCCTGGGTCCCTATAAAACCCCTAAAAATCCCCCTGATCGCCAGGGGCTCGCTCGTCCCTGGCTCCCTTCGCAGATGCCTTTGCAATAAAGATGCTCATGCGGAATGCCAAACGAGACCCTCTCTCTCTCATCCCGGGCCGGCAAGGAGAAGCAGATCTCGCAGGGCAAAGAGCTGAGAAACCACTGAGCTGAAATCACAAGAGCTGATCACCGCTCTGCCCTCCTGCTGAGACGCTCTCCCCAGCTGAGGGAGTGTTCTGACCCCACAACGAGTAGTCTCTGAGAAGATGCCTTTTGGGGTGGCTCTGGCCTCCTGAGTCTGAAGCTATGGACTCCTCAACCAGCTGGAATAATGAGCGGATGCTTTGAACTGTAAACAATATTAAAGTGTATATAAACTGCCATTTTGTGTGAAATAAAGGAGAATGTATGTAGCCACATTGGTGTGATTACGTTACTCGGCTGGTTTCTCACAATTTTGGGGGAACTTCCCTTTTCAAGTCAGCAACTGGCTCATGCACCAGGCACAAAGAGTGGCAGTGAATGGTGTGACATCAAACTGGCAACCAGGCATTAGTGGGGTTTCAGGACTCTATCTTTGGCCCAGCACTGTTGAACATCTTCAGTAACAACTTGGATGCAGGACTGGAAGGGACACTTAGTTTGCAGACGATACAAAACAGGGATGAGGTGTCCGCTCCCTGAAAAGCAGAGAGGTCTGGACAAATTAGAAGGCTGGGTAACCACCAACTGTATGAAATTTAACAAGGGCAAGTTCCGAATCCCACACCTGGAATAGGGTAACCCTACTTGGGTGTATAGATTCAGGAATGAGTGACTGGAGAGCAGCTGTAGAAAGGGACCTGGGGATTCTGGTCCCTGGCAGGTTGGATCTGAGTCAGCTAGGAGGGCCAACCAATTCCTGAGGGGCATCAGGCCCAGCATCACTGGCTGGGCAACGGAAGAGACTGTCCTGACCTGCTCTGCACTGGGGTGGCCTCATCTCCAGTCCTAGGGCAATTTTGGGCATCCCTGTATGAAAAAGACACTGAGCTATTGGGCAGTGTCTGAAGGAGGGACACGAATACGGTGAAAAGCCTTGAGGGGAAGCCTTATGAGGACTGGCTGGGGTCACTTGGTTTGTTCAGCCTGGAAAAAAGGAGAGTGAGGGGAGAGTCATTGGTATCTGTGGCTTCTTCACAAGGGCAAGCGGAGGGGCAGGTACCAAATCTCCACTCTTGTGACCAGTTACAGGACTCAGGGCAACAGCTGGACCTGAGCTGGGGTGTTGTATTGCACAAATGTAGCTAGTGCTTGTTGCACGGTCCCTATTTATAGAAGTGTTTGCAAAACCCACCTTCCCAGAAACCCCTGTACCTGTATACCTGACACCACCTGGTGTCCACCTCTCCTGGGGTCTGCCCCC
>VZUI01046343.1:0-26216 GCA_013401135.1 Cettia cetti
AGGCCGCAGCGGCGGAGCGGGACCGGAGCAGGCGGAGCGGGCCCGGAGCAGGCGCGGCTCGCCCGGCCCCGCTGGCTGCGCGGGCCCGCCGAGGAATCCCAGGAATGAGGGAATTCTGCGGCGAGCAGGTGGGGAGCGCCGCCCGCCCCCATTGGCCCGGCCGCCGTGACGTCAGCGCAATTAGGGTAATGAGGCGCTGACGTCACATCCTCGCAGGTAGGAAACGCGCGGGCCCCGCCCCCGGGGAGGAGGCGCGCGGGGCCGCAGGGTCGCGGGTTCGAGCCCCGCGAGCGACAGGAGAGCGCTGCTCCTCGGCCGCCCCGCGCCAACCCTAAAACTTTTCCTCCCCCCGCAGCAAAAACTACAGGGAAACAACACTGAGCTAAGCCTACAGGAAAACAACAACAGGGAAAAAAACACCCTCTCGAGAACAAAACGCTTTTGAGAAGCGGAAATGTGCGTTTCGAATTAAAGCACAGCATGCGACAAAGCGGCTCGGCGTCCGCAGCCACGCTGAAACACGCACGAGTGACGAGTTTCAGAGGCGGCTGTCACTCCCTGCGCAGGGCTGGAGGATGGCGGTCACATCCATGTCCTCCTCCGCACGATTTGACGGGAATTGGGGTGGGCAGCGCCGGCACTTTCCTGTTTACTGCTCGCTCTGCAGCGGGGTTTTACAGAATCCCTTCTCCCGATGTGACTCACTCAGCCTGGGAGGAGCTGCCAGATTCGAGCCAGAGTTAAGCTGAGCCCTCATGGTCACCGAGCTGCTCCTCTCCCCTCCGCCTGCAGGGCAGGAGCTCCTCGGGTATCTGAATATTCTCCTGAACATCTGAATATTCCGATTTCCAGCGGCCAGAGCATCCCGTCCCTGCTGGAAAAGGATTCTCTCACCATTCTCACCACCCCAGCACAGCCTCGGGCATTCATTCCCATGGCAGCCTTCAGGCCAAGGGTGCCATTTCCAGTAATTTAGGAGCAAATCTTGCTAAAACTTTGCCTTTTTTTAGCAATGTTAGCAAATCAAGCTGTCGGGCAGCTTGTGCATCTGGAGGAGCCACTCCCCCGAAGCCAAGCCGAGGTTTCTCCAAGGGACTCTGAAGAACCTGGGAATGCTGTTCCCAGGCTTGCAGGAATGAATTCCAGAGGAGGAGAGGACATGGGAAAGTGCTGCACTGATGTGGTGTCCACAGTGAACATCAGTCATCACCAGGCAGGTCCCAGAATTTTATCCTCACAAGGATCTGAGGTGGCCTCAGGCGGCTCTGGGAGTGCATTGCAAAGGGGAAGAAAGGGACAATAAATCAACCTGAGCCTCACCAAGAGCCTTAGGGTTGCAGCTTTGTGGTGGAACCCAAAAAGAGCACGGGGCAGCAGGAACAGAGAGTGTCTCCGCGGAATCCTGCTCAGGGCATTTGTCCCGCACAGCTCCTCCTCCCCGGCTGTGACAGTGAATGCACAAGCACAGAAAAGGCACCACAAGCGAGTCTGCCCAAGGAGAAGCAGCAGCAGGGCACGGCAGGGTTCGTCCGAGATGCTGGAGCCGGGATTCGTGCAGGGAATGGTGGAGGGAGCGGGGCTCCCACACGCGGGCAGGGCTGTGGGAGGTGCGGGCAGGGAAGGGCCCGGGATGATCCCACACACCCTGCACTTGCATTCCTTGGAAGATCCCGAGCCCACGGAGGCTCGGGGCTCTCCAGCTCCCATTTAAAAGTCCATCAAAATCATGCTGACGCTGAAGTATTTTCATATCCTCGCAAGGACAGGTCATGAGATCTCGGGGCCACCAAAAGCTGGCCAAAAGCACATTCCAAACCTAAATTAAACCCAGATTTAGACTCCACACACTCAGGATATCTAATAGGAACACTTCAGTTGATTAAAAAAAGGAAATGCATGCAATGTCAGAACAACTGTGAACATAATTTTATACACGTTGCAAAACCTTCACATGTGACATATATAACGATATAATTTAAAAATTGGTATTGTGTTAATAGACTACTGGGGATTATTTTCATTATCAGCAAGCAAGAAGAAGAGTTTGATGATCTAATATTTGGGGGAAAAAAGTAGTCAAAACAGTAATGTAAAACTTGTTTGAGAAAACAGGACACTGGACAAGAAAAACACCATGAAATATGGAAAACAAAACCACAGGCACTGAGAAAAGATCTGAACCAGACATTGGTACTTATCACAAGAATTAATTGCTGCAGACTAATTACAAGACTTTTTAATATGTATCTCTGAGAAAAAAAAAAGAGAAAAAAAAAAAAGTCTGCCACTCCTGTTTCTAACTGCTGGAGGGAAGAGGTGGGAAGGGTTTCTTTGTTTAACCAGACAGAGCTCCTGGGACGAGGAGGAGCTTGAGAAAGGAGAGGTCAAAGCAGCTTTTGATCCTTTGGAGCTGCTGTTCCAGCTCCCAGCAGAAGTTTTAGAACAGGATATTTATTAAACATCTAAGGAGCCTGAGGAACATCAGCTGGCTGGGAACAGTGACCCCGTGCATTCCCTACTGACAGCCTTCCACTGCACTGAGGTGTCAACATCTGTAAAAACCAAACGAAAAATGAAGTGCAAGTTGTCAGATGTTGGGAATCTTGGAAAACAGATCTCAACACAGCTCAAGGAGACCTTGTTGGAGCTGCTGAACTCAACACATGCTGCTCACCAGGCAAATTCACAGATTAGGAAAGCAAAGCCAGTCTTGGGTGATGAGCTGCATCTTGTTTTGCTCGGGTGTTAAAATTTGCTTTTCATTTAGCAGGAACTTTCTAACCCAGTGCTAACAAAGGCTCTTTGCTGACTCAGATACCAGCAAAAATTTACTTTGCTGAAACCCAAAAAACTCACAAGGACACCTGAGGATCTGTAGCTGAACTAAAATCAAAGTCGTGCTTCAGCACCCAGGCCAGGCACCCAAGGTGTGATGCAAATCCTGGCATGCCACGCTTGTTCCAAATGCACATTAATCACCAAAAATTAATCACCAAAAATTAATATCCTTCACAAAGTATGGCCATTGCAAAAGGTTTAACCTCTTCCAGTTTCTTACTGCCATCCCATGTTGGTTTTCAAACAGCAACCATACAGATACTTCTTTTCCATCAGTCAGGAAAGCCTGAAGTTCCCTGGAGTCTGCAGAGGAGCTCAGTGTGCACCAAACCCTGCACAAAGATGATGCAGTTGGTGCCAAAAACAAACACTCTCTCCAAGCTACCACAGACCTCCATTATTTGTCACAGGTTTAATGAGGCATGGCAGTGCTTTGCCATCCCTGTCAGTCCAATTACAGTGCATGCTTCCATCTATCCACACCTTCTTTAATAAAACAGGTGAATTTTACACCAAGTGACAGCAGCTTTTAAAATCCATCTCAAAGCAGGTTTTATCACACACAAATTGCATGGCCTCAGAAGCAAACATCTTTTCAGTGATGTTAACTCTCCTGAACTCTGAATCTAAAACCCTTTCTTGCAAAAATCCACGTTCAGCTGCACTGCAGCTCAAAGCAGCCTTACATAAAAACACACCCAAAATTCAAAATACGTAGGATTGAATTTTTTTTTTTGGAGATAGTTTATTATTCATTACACCACAATGTGTTAAATTGCAGTAATTCCAGCCAGACAAGTTGATCCAAACTGTAAGTTGATGGAGATGGTTATTTATTACCTGCTTCAAGACAAAGCTTGCCCTCTTCATAATTGTCTGCCCCATCATCCAAGGGAAGATGAAAAGAGACAGAATAATTTCAGTTGGAGCAGGGTCAGAACAGCAGCATCATCTTCAGGCAAACAATGAGATACTTTCAGACTCAAACAGAACCATGAGCACCACTAACTCTGCTCCTTCAGAACATTTAACCACAGGTACTTTTTGCTTGCTTTGTTCTAAAAAAAAAAAATTCTAACCCCATGGAGGTTCCCAGAAGATGAAGACAGACAAGATAGCTGAAAAATATTAAATACAAAAGGAGTGTCAGATTAACAAATTAAAAGCAACCCCTGGCCACAACCCAGTGGTTTTAATTTGTTCAAGTTTTGTTAAACACTGATAAAAAGACCACGAATGGTTCACAGCAGAATCCAAATGGCAAATTTAATGTAAAGGAAAGGCCAGTACAGTCAGTGATCCACAGCTGAAGGTAAATATTCAGAGTAACCTCTTCATTATGCACTTTTTCCTTATGCAGTAAGCATCCACATGGTGGATTTAGCTCCCTATCTGATTTGTATCCTGTCTCTCACACAGGACCAGATGAACTTCAGTGCAAGTGGGATCATTAAAATCACAAACAGGCTGCAGTTCAAGATGAGATGCAAAATTCTTTTCAGAGTTTCCACATTAATTCATGGTAAGCTACACAATCTACATACGTCTGCAGGCTCTAGGAAAAGGTTCTTCAGTCACCAGGATTCCTTCTAAAGCAAAGCCAACAGCAGCAGGTCACTGGGCAGAAGGAACTGGGCACCCTGAGATGTCCAAAGCCCTTTGGAATATCCATCTCAGCCCAAGGAATCACATGGAATCACTCTGAGGAACCAAGCTCAGTCACATTTGCTGGATGCAAACACCCACCCTGACTTTCACACTGCTCCTCTGGGCCAACTTTGTAGTTCTTACAGCCTGATCTTGCTAATTACTGAGAAATTTGGGTTCTTCCTGAACTGGGGGTTTCTGGACTAAGGTCACTTATCTCCTCAGGACAAGTGGACTCTCCTCAGCTTTCCAGCTGTGCCCTTTCCAGGTTTTTTTTCCCAAATGGCTCATGGGGAGGGGGGTGGCTCAGGCTCTGCTCCCAAGGAACAGGGACAGGGCAGGAGGAAAAGGCCTCAGGCTGTGCCAGGGCAGGCTCAGGGTGGGCACAGCAGGAATTTCCCCATGGAAAGGGGGCTCAGGCCTTGGCAGGGCTGCCCAGGGAGCTTTGGAGTGCCCATCCCTGGAGATGCCCGTGGAATTCCTGGAGGTGGCACCCAGAGCTCTGGGCTGGGGACAAGGTGGGGATGGGGCACAGCCTGGACTCAGTGGTCTGGGAGGGCTTTTCCACCCTGAATTATCCTATGATCCTCTAATACAAATAACAAACCAATTTTCAATGCTATACTGGAAAGGGAATCCTGCTAAAATTAGTCACAGATAAACTAAACAAACAACAGAGGAGACATTCTTTAAACAACAAAAACATAAAGCAAAAGAAACCAATCCTTGCTTTAAAGCAGCTGCCTGAGTACAACCCTTAAATGAAATCCACTTTCAAATGCTGTAAGAATTGAAAGTGCAGTGCTGGATTTCATCATCTACTGCTGTCTGCAGGGAACTCACCTTCAAACTGCCCAAGTGCTGCTGACTCAGGCTCCTGCTTGGCAAGAATCTCCAGCAGGGACAGAGTTAACAGGTCTGTGCAGAGTGAGCACAATCTCACCCAACCCCAGACGTGGGAGGCAACCAGGGGAAAGAAACAGAGAAAAAACCCCATTTTTTCCTAGAATTTCTTGTGCAAATAATTTGGTTTTAAGAAGCTTTGCCCCAGGCAAAGCAGTGTGACAGCTTTGTGAGGCAGACACTGGGAGCTGCTCTGTGTCAGCCCTGCTTGGAGCATCCTAGGAAGGCAAAAACTTCTTGGCTCTCACTGTTGTACAGAGAGCGAGCCAGACACTTCACTGCTGAGAGCAAGACAACTTGAGGATGGCAATATTCAAAGAAAAAACCAAAACCACAAACAAAACCAAAAAAACCCCACCCAAAACCACTGAATTCTCTCCTCTCATGCTTCACTATGAATTCTAAAATAGGAGTTTTGAAGAAGCTTTGGCAGGAGGCAGAGATTAAGCAAATAATCTCTGTGTGGGAACACAAGCTTTCAAATTTACCAAGTGCACCACGGAGCTAAAGAGATCCCATGTAGAGAAGAAATACCAATTAATTCAATAATGAGTTGTTTTGCTATTTACTTGGTTTATTTAATTGAGATGGGGAGGCATCTTAAATATCAGGTTCAAGGCTTTTAAAGAAGGTTTCAGTACAACAAAGGGAAGTGAAGGAACCAAAACACAGGGCGTGTGTTTTTGGTCACTCTTTGCTTTGTTCTGCTTTTAAAGACAGCTCCTTGTGGCTGCAAACTCCTCAAGATCAAATTCAGTCAAATTTAAAATGAGGAAGAGCCCTCTACACCCACTGCACTTACACAGATTTTCAGTCTGCCTTTGCAGCTGCCAGACCTTCCATTTCTGAGAAAAAAAATTGTGTATAACCATCCAAACAGCCCCCACCACTACTGGAAAGGATTTGGCAGAATGCTGGATTATGAAGGCAAAAATTACATGGAAGTTCTTAAAGATGCAAATAAAATATTTGGAGTTTGCATGAATAATTTCAGAATGCATAGTCTGAAGCTTCCTGTTCACGTAGTAAAACTTAATTCATTTCCAAACATTTCTGATTGAAGCAGGCTGAGTAAGAGGTTAAAACATGCAGGAGTAAAGTGATTACTGCCTTTCCCTAAGGCAGTCATTAAGTTCAGGATCAGTTAGCAACTGTGGTGGAGATTTTTATCTAGAAAAACAGGTAAATAAGGTCACTGCAAAACTTTGTGAAAACTCAGTATCAAACGTGACAGATCAAACAAAAAGCAGACCAGAAAATGGCTATGTGGAGGTAATGACTCTTTTTCCTGCAGCAGGGAATACAATGAAAAGTCATTTTCTACACAGACTATATGGCCAGCAGAGTGACATGGAAAATAAGAATATTTTGTCCTCTCTCAACACCTTACCCAGGAAAAAAACCATCAGACACACACTGACCTGATATTCTGACCTTCAAGGCATATTTCAACTTCAATTCTATTTTTAAATTAATTGCTGGGAAAAGGCATGAGTCACAACCCTGCTCAGATCCCCTGCACTGGACACTCACCAAGGGCTGTGTTATTCTGAACTTTCCCAAGTCAGAGCAGGCTCCTGCTTCAGCACCTCAGTGTGAAGAACAAGCTCCAACTCCCTCAGCCACCCAGGGATCCTGCCCTCTGTATCCATCTTGATCTTCCCAAATTTGGCACAGGTGCTTGTTGCAAACATCAGGGAGCTCTGGGCTGCTGCAAAGTATTTCTGGCAGAAAGGGATCCTGGCCCAGCTGTCTGTGGGCACCTTCCTTGTGCTGGGGCTCTGCTGGCAGAGAAGGGCAACAAAACCTCCAGAGAAGCCTCAGGGAAGCACAGGTGAGAAATACAGGCTCTGCACTTCCAGCCACAGCTGGAATTTGGAGGGTCCCACAGTCAGGCACCTGCAGAAACTCCCTGCTCCAACACTTGGAAAAAGAGAAGTGTGCAAGCAAAGAAGAACACGCCACACACGTGCTGAGAGCAGCCTGTGGGGTTCAGCTTTGTGCCCTCCCCACACCGAGTTTAGGAGCAGCCAAATGATTATGCATGCAGACAAATGTTGGAATATTTTTTTTGATTTCCCATTCCTCCTGTGTCATCCAGTTCATCCCCTCTGGAGCAGGAGGCTGCTCCACACTCCCCTGGCACTGGGGATGTCAGAGGCAGTGAGGCCCATGCTGCTGACTCACCTACACAAACCCTCAGGAGTTTGATTGGGTCCAGGCTCTTCATTACAAAGAAGCCTTTTAAGACACCAGAAATAAATCATCTGCCTGGTTGCCTTTAATGAAAGCTCTGTTACACAGGAAAAAGGGGGAGGGAGCATGAAACAATATCCACAAGCCAGAAAAGAGGGATGCCTGAAGAACAGAACGAAAGACTTGAGAATTAAGGCAAGAAGAGAAACAATAAAGTATGGAAATGGAGCAGGAAGGTATAAACAGGAAAGTTACAAATGGAATGAAAGGCTGAAGTGACTTTTTTTTTTGGTGAAAGAACAACCACACCTCATTAGGACAAAGAGGCAGTAACATATTCCCATGTCCCAACTTCCCGTGCAACAATCCCCGGTTATTTTAGTGGATTACAGCTGCATGAGCAGAAGAAATCATTTCCACACAACTGGTGGGGAACTTCAAAAGCAGCTAACAAGGCTGAAATCAATCTCTCTTTTAAAAGTTTTACATAGCAAAGCTCTGTAACAACTGCCCCAAGTATTCTCTTAACAATGGCGAGGAGTTCAGAGCGAGCTGCTCAGGGCTATGATTCATTCGTGGCTCTCTGCCAGAAAAATAAATACATTCAAGACCAGTGGCCCCAAGGGGAGAGGTAGGCCACTCTTTAAAAAGCACAAGATGAATGATTTACAGAGCAGAATCCAGTTTTCAGCCTATATGGATGAGGAGGAAGGACTTTTTTTTTTTTTTTACTTCTCCCAAAGATTTAGTGCACAGACTTGGATACTGGCAGTGCACCAACAGATGGAGCAAACTGGGAACTGTCGAGCTGGGATTTGCAAAACTCACTCCAGAGAGCAAGAAACGACCTCTTAAAATGCTGTACACAGGGTTCATAAAGGCAAACGAAGCCCTGCAGTGGGTGTCCAGCAGCACCGGACAAACACAGCCGGCTCGGGTTACAGAAGTGCAGCACAGTCCCTCCCACCTGTGCAGGGATCCTCCGGCAGTGACAGTGACAGCTCAGAGCTGGGGCACTCAGCATCTGCTGCACATCAAAGCACTTAATTGGCCGCTAAACAGCAGCGGAGCTTGGCTTTTTTTTTTTCTTTTCCCCCAGGAGCACGTTATTTCTGGGCTAAAAGCTCAGCCAGCAAGGTGCAGGATGGAGATTGGGGGTTCACTGTGGGGGTGAGGCCAGCTCATCTCACCCCAGCTGGTTTGTCACTGCCCTCTAATGTTCTGAACCATCATTTCAGTAGCCAGCACCTGCAGAAACACCAAAAGCCACTTTTAAGTGTGTCTTTAATATTCAGAATGTTCTCTTTACCAGGATTGCTAGAGGCTTTTAAAGAAAGCTGATTTGAAATGCTAGCAACTGCATTTCATCATTAAAAAATTCCAGATTTACCTGGAAGTGGCTTAAATCCCCTAGTTCCACTTTTTATAACATAAACTTTGCAAACTGGGGACTTTGCTCTCTTATTAATAGGGTCAGACAATGCCAGGGCCAGAGAAACATTTTTTTGCTCCTATAAAAAAGGACATTTGAGGGGAATTGTTTTACACATTCTATCTCCAATAGATAATGCAAAGTGTTGGCATCTTGCCTCTGACCTTAGAAAGTTTCCCAGTGATTTATTTCCTATTTCACAGTAATTATTTCCTGAGTCTGGATTAAAATTTCAAACTCAAACATTAAAAACTAATCAATATTTAAAAGTTTCCCTGTGATTAAAGCAAACTTATATAAGTCCTGTTATATACAACAATGTATTTTCTATTGTCTTTCTTTAAATTTATGCTCTGAACTTCACCCTGGAAACAATTAGAAGACAACTTCACTGCAATAATTTTTAAAGTGAGATCACTAAATTAAATGTAGCTTGAGAGATGGCCCTGATGATCACATAATACAGAAGAAAAAAAACCAAACATGCTCTGAAAATGCCAAGGAAAAGTACATTTTATTTCCTTTTTCCCCCACTAAATTATTTGTTATCATTGACATTCTCACAAATAAAATGAAATCTTGGCTGAGTTTATTTGTCTTAAGGAAAATTTCCCAAATTAGCAAACCCACCAGAATCAGTGTGAAAAATATTCCATTTACAAAAGATCCTCCCAATTTATTGCACCAGACATGGATACTGCCAGCAATGCCCATTCTTTCATGGCATGATTAATGCAAAACTCCAATTTTCTTTAGTTTAGCTAATTTAAAGGGAGTTCAAGTTGCATCTTTGGGCAGTATTTTAAGTGGGGAAAGAAAATAATCAAAAAATCAAACAATCTGTGCTTTTGTTCATAATATTCCTAATTTTCAAGTGTTTTCAGGGAATCTTCTGCCAAACAACAAATATTGCATAAATCTGCCCAAACAGAGCCATGGAATTCTGATTTTCCTTCCAACTCTGGCCCTTGTGACAATGCCCATGAATTGGACACTTTTCATCTCTGCCTCAGGAGAGGAAGACATAACTTTATTATTATTAAATATCCTTATTTATTAACCTTATTAAATACCCTAATTAGAGGATGTGACACCTGCCAAGCTGCTCTCTGCCCTCTCCCACACTGAAAGCCACTGGGGCAGTTTTTGGGATTCAGGATGTCACAGGAGGATCCTCAGAGGAATTCCAAGGATGGATTTGTCAGGGCAGGAATGTCAGAGGACAGTTTTATATCTACTGAAAACTCAATGGATTCTCCAGTTCTGTAAATCCAGTGCTGTAAATCCCTGAAAGAACTAAATTTGGGATTTTGAGCATTTGGAGGGTATTTTGTCACTCAAAGAAAATGAATGACTTTGGGTTTGAATCCAGCTGTACAATCAACCCTTTTTTTTTTTACTTAGGGTTCTTCAAAATATACAGGAAAATTCATTTCAGTATTTACAGAGCATAATTCCTTTGCCCTATTGCCAACAAACCTCCCATTAAAAAAAGCTCTTATTTCATTAGGAAAATTGGGCATGTAAATCATCAGAACAGACTTCTTAAATACCCTGTAATCTTCTCAAATATGCAAAGTCACATCTGCAAAACATTTAGGAAAAAAGTACCATTTATTTACCCATACACAGTATGTAAAGCCTCAAGATGTCTTCTTTAACCCTCCCTTTGTCATCTTATATAATTTCTTCAAACTGTAAGTTACAGATTTCTTTGCCCCTAAAAAAAGAAGAATAAAAGAGAAAAAAAAAAATCAACATTTAGCAAGGCTGACTCAGCCAGAGGGTTCTTAGTGCATCAAATGAAGGATTTCCCTGGGGGAATGGCAGCCTAATCCAGCAGGCAGACATGTAAATAACCTTCCTGTCACAGCCAGGACACAGTAAATAATGCCACCAAAAATACTTTTAATGCTGTCAAAGCAGAGCAAAGAGAGCAGAATTCTGGCAAATACCATGCCATGGCATACAATAAAGGCAGACATCTCAATTTTCAGATCCAGCAGCAGTTGTTGCCTCCAAGCATTTATGAGTTTTAGATATGATGGGACACAAAATTTGCAAAATGTATCCTTGGGGGTTAAACGATTTCTGAAGTTCTAGCAGAGATGAGCCTTCTCTTACAGACCTAGAGTAAAAAAAAAACCCAGCCTTTGGCTGGCTTTAGTCATGTAAATTTAAAAACAAAACCCTCTTAGTCTTGGAATTTCGGGGAGGGCTCTTCTGAGATCCCAGCCAGCGCAGTTACTTGTTTTTTCTTTTTTGTTGACAAAAATCACCCCAAACCAAACAAATAAAGAATCCAACATAACACACAGAGTGACTGCTCAGGTTACAGCACAGTCTAATCACACCCTGACAAATTCAGCACCGAAAAGGCTGCACAAGAAGCTCTGATTTTGCCACCTGCACAGATTAAAGGTGTAGCAGATTATATTTACTACAACCTTTCCTGTGTTTATTTAATTGAACACCTGACAAGCCTGACTAAAAATAGACAAGGAATTTAGCCAAAAGTCACACAATATCACAGCCCGGAGCACAGGGAAAGATTTGCAACAAACAAGGAACCTCAACCCAAGTTTAGCCCTGCACTGGATTTATTTTTTTTTTTTTTGGGGGGGGGCGGGGGGTGGGGAGGGAGTGGGACGGGAATAATAATATTTGATTTGGAAAGACCTCAAAAAATGAAGAAAGGAAAGTAAAAGAAAGAAAACAGATATATTTTTAAGTGATAGATGCATTCAAAGTCAAGCTGCAAGAAGTCAAAGGAGCAGGGAAAGTGCACACTCTTATTTCTGAAGGAATGTGGTAATAAACAGCAAAGAGACTGCAGAGAATCCGTTCTGCACTTCTCATGCCTCCAAATGCAATTTAAATAAACTCAAGTTCACCTTCTGCAGGAAAATATCTGTACATGTATTTTGAACTGACAAACCCATGTGCATCCCATATGTACTCCAGCTTTTCCATATTTACTAGGTTTTTGCAAAAGCAAGCACAATAATGAAGTCATGACAGGTTTTTCTTTGCAGCATCTCAAATAACAAGCAAATAACCACGTAGATCCTGAAGAGCCTGACAAATCTGCATGGAGATTGCACACAGAGCAACAATTCCTGCAGCAGCACAAATGAAAGAAGTTAAAATTGTGTGACTGTGGCTCTGGAAATGCCCAAGCTGCAGGATGCAGGAGCTCTGTGCAGGGCTCGGTGCTGCAGGGCAGAGATTTGGCTGCGAGCCCCCCAAAGTTTCCTGCCTGGCTGCAGTGTCCTGGGTTTCCCTCTGGTGCATGTGCTGCTGGACAGCTGTCATGTGGAGCAAAAAATTATATATTTGTGGTGTGGCATGCACAGATATGCATATTTACAGATATTTACAGTTATCTGCTCAGGATAGAGTTTGTAGTTATCACAAAACCTGAATATTTTATATGTAAACCTGCTCCTTAAAAAAAAAAAAATCCTTGAAAACAAATGCTATTCAGGACATTCCTGTTAACTTAAAAAGTATCTTGAACAAATGAAACCAGCTTCTTAAAAAACAAATCCTTGAAAACAAGATTGCTATTCAGGACATTTGTGTCAACTTAGAAATATCTTGGACAAATGCTTCAATGGATGATTTAATCTGTAAGATGGTATTTATAGAAAAATCTTCAAGGCTTGCAGCAAAATATAAAGAAGCTAAAGAACTCTCAACATCTCCCTCAGAGGAGCTAAATATAAGAGTGGCAGAGTGAGTTCCCAAAGCCCAGGCAGGCTGTGGCTATGTGGGAAAACAAATCCAAGCCTGGTGCCATCTCTAATGGGAAACAGAGAGGGAACCTCACCACAGCCTCGAAGAAATACACAGGCACAATTTCAAAACTAAATAGGGCATTTAACAACAAACAAAAACACAGAGCTGGAGCTCCACATGAAAACCACAGCAGCAGAGAAAGATGAAAAAAGTTCTTTTTAAAATGGGTTGAAATTCCTTCTTGTGCCCCTTGCCAGTAATGTTAATAGCCAGCATGGCATCCCAGCACAGCTATTGCTGATTTACTGTGGAATTTGGAAATGTGGACATTGCACTGCCATGCTGTGCACCAGAGCAGCCACCTCACCTTGGCTGGTGTTCTTAAGGTAAAACAATCAGCTAAAGAAAACAGATTGTGGCCCCTAGAACACTTCAAAAAGAGAAAACTTCTTTTGCAAGCAAAGTATTTGTACAGTTATTAGGAACAGCAATAAAAAAACCAGAGCTTAATAAAGCCACAGATTTCATGATTCTCTTTCATAATTCTTTTATTTTAAGCTACTATTCCTGACATAAACACTGCAGAAAGTCAGAGCCCTACATTTTTCCTAAAGTCTCTACTAGAAATTGTGAAAATAGGTCTTAGGGGAACAGAATATTAGACAAGATTTGGAAAAAGAATAAAGAAAGAAATGCAGCATCCTTAGGGACTGAATTTAAAGCTCCACACTCTCCTGTAAAACACATTCCTTGCCTGAGTCAAGCAAATACTTCCATGCAGGAGCCACATTCCTGTTTTCTCTGTGTAAATTCTGCATCCTATGGACATGGAGAGCCCCAAGAGCTGGCACAGCCAGGAATGCTGCTCCAGGGATGTATTTTAAATT
Source organism: Cettia cetti (assembly GCA_013401135.1). Classification (NCBI taxonomy): domain Eukaryota; kingdom Metazoa; phylum Chordata; class Aves; order Passeriformes; family Sylviidae; genus Cettia; species Cettia cetti. The sequence goes on from VZUI01046343.1 coordinate 13,645, forward strand.
AAAAAACCTTGATGGGGAGAAAATCTTCATTAGAAGATGCTGCCAGATTTAATATAAACTCAGTCGTAAGTGTTTGGAGACAAATGTTTTTTTAAAAAAAGGGCAAAAGGTTTTTGCTAATCAACTCTAGAGCCATGGACACTCATCCCTCCTCAATTCCAGGGCAGATCACACAAACATCACACCTCAAAAATACTGAGGTGACATCCCTGAGCAGTTCAATTTCACTCCTGAATTCTGTCCCTAATGGTTTTAACCAGATTCTGGCAGAAGAGTGTAAATACATTAAAAAACCCTCAAAAAGCAAAAGTACTAAATCATGCAAAAAGTAAGAAAAATCCATTTCCCCAAGCATCCTTGCTCAAATTTGGCTTGTGCTGGAGGCAAAGGACCAAAATTGCTTTGCTCTACCTAAATCAAATCACAAAAATATGTTTTCACCACTAAAACCACGAGTAGAAAATAGTTTTTAAATACAACTCCACATAACTGATTAGAAGGAAACTACAGTTTATTTTAAAGGGAAAAAAAGCCACTGTCTATAAAGCAAAAAGCAGTTAAGACCAAGGGAAATAAAGACATTTCCCAAAGAACTGATTTCAGGTGCATGATAAGAATTACAAGTGTTACTCAAAGATCCTTTAGGACCCCCCAAGTGCCAGTGGCAGGAGAGGCTGTCAGTGATTTACTGCAGGACACACAGGAGGAGCTGAGGAGCCCCCAGAGGTGAATTTCTGTCCATCAGAACAGGGAGAAAGAGCACAAATATTCACCACAGCTTAACTATTCCTGTTCTTTTCCTGCACTGAACCAGCTCTGCCCCACAGGGCACTCAGGATAACTTGAATTCAACAGGAATAAAATTGGTTTTAACCCCTCCCTTCCACTTGTTTTGTTCCACAGAATCTCCTCTGCAGAAACAGAGAAAATGAAAGCTGATGTTGTTGCTTGGTTTGTTTAATAAAGTCCCTTTCAGCATTTTATAATTTTGCAATAAAGCCTCTGCTTTAAATGTTGCTTTTATTTTCCAGGGACTTTTAATGAAACACACAAAAAGTTAATTCTTTAAACTGCTGTAACAAGACAGTCTTGGGGCCCTGTCATTTTTCCTGTGTGAAATCAGAAGGCCCACATTGACAGAAATCACACACATTCTTACCAGCTGTCAGGATGGTTTTAGCACTCTGCACTAGACTGGAGGCTCTCACAATTCCTGAAATGCCTGCAGAGGGAAAAGCACACAGATGTTACCCATCTCAGCACTTGTGTGGAGAATTTTTTTTCCCCCACCACCATGCAGAAGTTAAATATTGTTCCAGTTGCACAATCAAACTAGCATGAAAGTAAAATGTACACTGAGAAAATTTGGGTTTGCTCTCCTTTTTCATACTAATTAAAGTATTCTCTAAACTATTTTCATTTATTTTCTATGCAACATACAGAAAAGAAACACAACTCAGCATTAAAACAGACAACAAGCAGTAGGAATTGATCAAATCCATTTATTTAGTGTTCCCATTAGCTCTCTACTAAGATGATTAATCACAAAGGACTCAGAGTTGTTTCATCTAAGTGCTGGTAAATTAACATTTTAGAGCAGAACAAATGATACTCCCTGTTTGCTTCAACGTGGAATTGGGATTTGGCACTTCTCTGATCAAGCAGAGATATCTCTATTGTGCACTTCTTCCCTGGCTTTTCCAAATTACAGCTTTTGGAGATAAGGCTTGTTTATCACTTTGCACTGTGGCACATTCAGTTCTCACTGCCCAGGGGTTCTTAATAAAACAGCTTTAAAAATATTAATTTTTTTTTAGAACTATTAAGTTATATTTGTTCTAACATATAAAAGCATACTGATATGTACAAAACTATTCACATTACTAAATATTTGATAAAAGTGTAGAACTGCAGCAGTTTCAGAGCTAATCTTGCAAACTGACACATTGTGCATTGACCCATAGAACATAATTTCAAATATTTTTAACTCCAGCTTCAATACTGAAGAACAAAGCTCAGCATAGCCCATGTATAAGTAAGGATACAACATTCCACTGGAAAATCATTTGAGGGGCAGGAATAGGGAAGGGAAAGGAACAAATTGTGTTGATGTAGCAAAATATCTTGGGACAATGCAATTCAACCTGAGTAATCAGCTCTGTCTTGTAGGATTCCCAAATAGTTTGGCCTGGCCTTCACCCAGATTGATGTACTAGGAAAATGCTTTGGCCACAAAAGTGAAAGAACATCTTGATTTGTTCTCCCAAGAGTTTAAACTGCAGGGCCTGAGAAGATGTGTCAGGTTGGTGCTGCAGTGCTGCTCCCTGTGCAGCCACAGCTGCAGAAACACAAGCACTGCACAAGGAGCCTGGGGGGGCTCAGAGCTCTGTGTGCACCTCAGACACTGCAGCCTCTGCTCCAGACCCAGCTTTGAGCCCTTCACTGCTTCAGCCCAGCCCAAGAAAGAAGCTGAACACCTCCATGTGCAGCTGCAGTTCATCCCATGCTGTCCATGGAGAACTGCAGCCCCCAGGAGCTTTATTTCCCCCAGAACCCAGGCTGAGAGCTCCCTCAGCTCCCTGGGTAGTGTCTGGTGGCTCCCAGGCTTCTTGGGGATTTTTGCTGTGCCCAGGGAACTTGCAGAATGTGCTACCTGGAACAGAAAATGTGTCAGGTCCTTAAAATGCATAAAGGACCCCAAGTGATAAACTTTTTCATTTTCCTGCAGTGTAGCAGAACTCTGGTGTGTGCAGCATCAGCTTTAACTTGCTCACATGACATAATCTTGCCTCAGAGCAGCTGTGCTGATGAGAAGCACCTCAGGCTTTTTGTTGGAGCTGGAGCTCTCTGCCAGGGCTCACATGTCTGGGCTAACCACCATGACTGTGAGGGGAAATGTCAGCAAGTCAGAAAATGACCTCAGCCTTGCCATCTGTGACTGGCAGGATACAGAGCTCAGTCTTTAGATGAAGTTTTGCATGAAGATGGAAACACCAGAGTTAAGTGATCAAGGCAGGCCACACTACTATTCCTTTAATTCTGCCTCTTTCAGGACCAAAACCAAAACACATCTTCCTGTATCACTAGGAATGCTATTGGGGATATTTCAGATAACCTGTCTGCAATCAAATCCAAACCAGCCTTTTAGGAATGTATTTCATGATTAATCTCCTGGATTCTTTCACCCTTCTCTTTAACAAACCCCTCTGAAATAGGAGAGCATGTACAATAGATTTGTGTAGCTATAATTTCTTTAAGGAGATTATAGACATTGGCCCAGACCTACCTTGATGCACCAGAAATCCACAGTCAGGGTCATGGGCAACTTGCAGTAAAATTTCTTCCACATCTCTGTTCTTTCCAGGAGGGTTTACCAGGGCAGTTATCTTTTGTTGCAGGGTCTTTGGCAAAGCCATAAGCTGTGAAAATTGACCTTCTGGACTTTTATCAATCTGAATGCCATAAAAACAAGACATTAAAAACATTCAGTTCTCTTTTTTTTTTTTTTTTTTTTTTTTTAAAGAAGTCAGAAAATCGACCTCTGACAAATATCTCACAGAACCTGATCCATTTCACTAGAAAAGGTCCTTGACAATGCAAATAAAAACTTCCCAAGCACAGGGAAATGCAGTATCTCAGTTCTCAGCTTGAAGAATGACTCATGCAAGGGTTTTTATTCAAGGGAAGACACACACGATCTCGTAGTGTCTGCAAGTAAGTTTCCATTGAAACTGTATCAATTCTGTTGTATCCAATTTCCTTTGGAAACATAAGTACAGGACAATAAAAAAAAAGTTCCCCAAAGACCACTCAGCTGAGTTTCTTCTGCCTGAATATAATCAAACTGCACACACACACACATTTCTTGTTTAGTTTGAAAACCATTTTCTCTGCTTTAAACTCCAAACCACATCTGGTTTGTATAATTTGAAGAAAACATTCATCCCACATTTTCCAATCTAAATCAGAAATCCAAGGAGCCTTTTTTTGAATACAATGATACCAACAGGCAGGCCTGGCCAGATTTACCCAAAATGTAATGCACCATGGGGCAGAGCTCTCCAAAAGTGGAGGAAAATCTGAAGAGCTCCATTCCTCCCACACAAGGTTTTAGCCACTTCATGGAGACATCAGACACAAGTCTGGTTGCCCTCTCCACTCCCTTTTGTCAGTGTGGAGAAAATGATCTCCAGATGAGTCAGCTGCAGCTCCAGAGGCATTGACTGCAGCAGCTCTGAGCATTGTGTGGGAGGAATCCGTGCCTGAAGCAAGCTCTGAGCTGGCCTCTGCCTTCCCTGCCTTCTGAGGGACCTTTGAAGAAGGAATTTTCTCTCTAGCTCTGCATATCCTGGAGAAGGGGCTTCTCTTCTGTGTTAACTGCACCCCCAACAGCACTCAGACACCTCAGGCTGGGCAGTAACTGCCAAGAACCACAGGAAGGTGTGAGCAATAAAGTGTTAAAGCACTTTGTTGATTAAGTGTCCTCATTTTGCTGTTGATTAGAAGCAGTCTTGATGACTGTTATGGGATTGTGGAGAGATTTATTATCCAGCAATAAATTTGCAGTATGCTACCAGGATTTGTTTGAAGGAATTTTTTTCTTGAAGGAAGTGTTCCTAGTTCTTTCCCAAATTAATTTAAATACTGCTTCCACCAAACTGTTCACAAGCAATAAGAAAACATGGAGACAGCTGCAGGATAACACAGATTTGCCTGTGTTTTATCCCAAAGGATTGCAGTAAAACTGTTTACTGTACTCAAGCCTGCAGTTAAATCAATTTCTAACAAAGACACATCCTAAAAGGTGGCATTTTGGGAGAGAATCACCAAGGTTTGAGGATAAAGAGATGCCCATGTCCATGAGACAAGTGGTGCTATTTGGGACTTTACCACAAAGCTTATATCACACCAGAATATTCACACAGGGACATGCAGATTGCAAAAGGAAAAACTGCTCCTGACTGTGGCATCTCTCCCCTAACTGCAATGTTACAGCAGCAAGATGGAATTCAAGGTATTGGTCACCCTGGATTTCCCAAAAAACTAAGGAAAAATGGTTTTGTGTGGGTATTAATGCCAGAGTTTCACTTGGCTTTAGTCAGCTGATCTGCATAGCTAGAACTTGAGGAGGTTTTTTGTGAGATGCAGTTTTTGATTGCTGCAAGTTGCACCTCTGAGTTACAGCCTCATCCCTGTAACACAAACCATCTGTTTCTCCCTCACTTCCTAGCCTGCTATTTCCATATGGAAGCCATTAGAACACACATTTTAAAGTGATCTGCTTTGCTGCCCTTGCTGGGCTCTCTTCTGTGCCCAAGCTCAGAGAAAACGAGCAGCAGTGAAAAAAAAATGCAAAACCTGGTATTTAAGGCAAGTCTGCTGGCTGCAGAATGAACTGAACAACAGAAAGATAACAGCAAGCACAGACTACAACTGCTCTGCTGGTGCACAGCACAACTCCTGCCTTGTGCCAGTGATGAAGCACTTGCTGTGGAGCTGTTTGAAGGAGAACACTTGCCTCGAGCCTCCCCAGATGGTGCTTGTACACCACTTGGGGGCAGTCCTGGAGTATGGTGCTGTACAGCTTCTGGAAATGGGCAATGTTGGGCTTCACTATGTTCTGCACTTTGGATTTGTCTTCTCCTATTATCATTCTGAAATCACCTAGGCAGGAAAAGAGAGGGTTAAGCCATTAGGAAAAGCCCAAAAACACAAAGAAGGAGAATATAACAGAAATCTACAGAGTATGGAGCTGTCATCTAAAACTCTATTCTCCAGTATTAGATATGCCAATAGAATCCACAATAATCATCTTGTAAGATACAAAAAAACTCTTCAAACACCTTCAAGCACAGAAAAAATGTCCTTGAGGGCACATATTGCTATGTGGCCTCTGATAAAATGTCATTAGCCCACGTGTCCACATCTTTACAGGGACAGCAAAACAATTGCAGCTGTCAGGTAACAGGAACAGTCTTGCAGCCATGCCTCAGTCTCAACCATTCCTAAACAAATTGTCCAGCCCTCATCCTTTGTATCCACAAGGAAATGAGCTTAGATTTTCCAATTTGAGAGGTGATAATTTGCATTGTTTCCACACTCCAAGGGCAGTACCTGCAGCTAATGGCAGTCAGGGTAAGATCACTGAATCACTTTTCCTCTTAGCCATGTACTCTGTTAGTAGTTTCAAAAGGAAATTCCTTTTACTGTTACATTACTGGCCTTTACATTTTCTTTTCAGATACATGACTGAGAAGTTTCAAAGAGAATAAATGAAAAGCCAGTCAGCCTGTATGAAAGCATTCCACTACCTCTGCTAGCTACCAGCCTGGCTGCACGCTGGGTTTCCAGCCAGGAGTTAGATGCTCAGTGTAGCTTGTATCAACAACCAAAATTCTGAATCAATTCCTTTTCCCACTTCCCACATTCAGGAGATAAATGTTGTTGAAAGGTGGCAACTTGCTAGCCTTCCTTAGTTTATTTCAGTTTATGCCAAGCCACAAAACAAACACTTTGCATATAAATGATACTGACTCAGTGCTCTAAAAAAATGCAGCAAAAAATAAAGGATGAACATTTTCTAAATTAAAGCATCAACAACTCTTTTCAGCAGTCTCCAAGGAGACTGATTAGAGTAACACATAAAATCAATTTTGTCTACTAGTACAGCCTCTGAAAGACTTAACAAAATGGCAGCAAAATAAATATCCACAAGCAGCCTTTTCCTTGTACATTCCCATCTGGGAGCTGTGTTGCTTCAGCTTGGTTCACACAGCACAGCCAGTCTCAGCATCTCACTGGTTTTTGTTAAATTGCACTGTTTCAAAGAACAGATTAAAAGGATCTTGGTCACTAAAGCCCAGCAAGATTTCAGTGCCAGTGCTGGGCAGGTTTCAGGTGGGCAGAAAAGCAGCAAACATCCCTGGCTGGCAATCCCAGAGTCAGCAGCCTCTTCCTGCTGCTTTAGAACAGGAAACCACTCAGGACAGAACTGCTCTGGAAAAGCCAGTTGCAATCTGAACTGCCCTGAGAAGTGTTACATGAAACACTGACACCCCTCAGGACAGCCAAGCTGCAGCTTGGACCCCCCTGTGCTTCCTTTAAAAGCCAAAGCTGCATTTCTGTACGAGCCAAGGAAGTGCTTTGTGAAGCACAACTCCAACCAAACTCCTTCACAGTAATTCCAGTAAGCATGGAAAACATTTAAAAAGCAATGCTGAGTTAAATTGTAACAATTACTTCCTATATTGAAGAACCGTTCTTTCAATATTTTTCTTTACCAATTTCTTAAAAAAAAAAAAAAAAGAAACTCAACAAATACCAACCAGGAGTGTAAAAGGTAAATAAAAGAATTCTGATCTGGATCTTTAAGTTAACTAAATAAGAACCTTAAACACAGCACACTCCAAAAGAGATGACAAGGTATGAGTCAGACTGTCAGATGACTCAATATTGCACTGAGCGGAAAGAAATTTTTTTTTTCCCAAGGTTTTGAAACATTCCACCAAAATACAATCCATGCAAACAGAAGAGAACCCCAATTATTTCATCACCTCCAATCACTCACACTTAGCTGTTCATAAATCAAGCAGCTATAGGCAGCTTGCTGATGCAGCTACACCTATTTCCTGTGAATAAGCCCAGTTACTGAAGCTGTTACATAAGCACCACTCAGAGAACTCCTGCTGAATGCAGCAGAGCAGGCCCAAGGCAAGAAGGGAGATGATTCCTCACACAGCAGGCTCCACACACAGCTCCTCTCAGGCTCCTGAGAGCCCCACACTCACCTGAGTAGGACAGTCCTGCAATCTGCATGTAAAGGTCCTCTTCAGAGAAGCTCTCTGGCAACATGAGGAAAGCTGCTGTCACTGCACTCTTCAGGTTGCTGACAAGAGCAGCTTGCAGCTTGCTGTTCTCATTCTGGGCCAGGATTTTCACCTGGAAAAGCAGAGCCGTTCAGAAGCAAGACTTGAGGAAAGTGCTACTGAAGCTGGAGCTAGAAATGTTATTTATTTTTCATGGAAAGCAGTTTTCACACGCAGGTTTGGAAGTGCTATATGCACCAGACATGAGCTAATCTCTGAAGAGCTAGTCAGTTTTTCCTACTTGTAAATTTAAGATTAATCAGAACAGGAAATATGAATGCAAGAACAGAAATATTCACATGTGATTGTGCAATAAGAAAAAAGACTATACTAAAAGAGAACAGAATATCTGACAGAGGTAACTATTCTTATTCATCTTCAATCTTTTTATTTTTTATTTTAATAGAGGACTCCCCTGCCAAATGCTTCAAGCAGTTTCTCAGAGAGGGGCTGGCCTAGAAGAAGCAGGGCTTTATTTTTGCCCTTTGCATGAGCAGAATGTGAACTCGAGGGGATCATGCTTATCCATGAGGAACAGATCACTTGAACACCTCTATCTGCCACAAGAAGTGTTCATTTTCAGGAAGCATTGAAACTGTTCAAGATGGACTGGAGAATCCAATCATCTAGGATATGGAAATATACTGGAATAAAAAGCAGATCTTTGGAAAGACCTGAAGGTAGGAATACACTGGTAGATGAAGGGAAGCAGGTTTAGGAGATGGATAACTGTGCATTTCCAGAAACAACTCCCCTAGGAATCCCTGCTCCGTGTGAGTTTGTCTTTTCCAAGTGTTCTGGTTAAAGCAATACTGCCTTGCTTATAAAAAGCAGCTTTTTAATATTTGTCTACTCTACAACACCTTAAAATTCAACCCCACTGGCCACCCTGAACAAAGGTACACCCTCGGTTTCTCTCAAATCTCATCAAGCAATTCACTTAGATGTACATTCTTAACTTGTTGCTACAGGGAAATCTAAGGAAAGTGAGAAGAGAAAAATCTGTGGCACTCCAAGCAGTGACACAGGTGACTGCAGTACCTTAGGATTGCCATGGAAACATCAGCAACCTCTGGACATGTCAAGGACACCACAGTTGGAGCCTTTTAAGACATGAAACTCAGCAGAGATGCTATTCTTCCTCATGGAAGACACCAGCCTTGCCTTAGAGAAGCAAAAGGAATAACCTCCTTTTCTAAAAATCCACCCTAATACAAAGCAGGATTTTTTCAAAAGAAAATAATACGCCAGGCTTCAAAATCTGAATGTCTGAAACACTGATAGCATTTATGCACAAAATTTTCAGCGATTCAGAGAGCTACAAATCTCCCAGGAAGCCAGAGAGCAATGGTTATCACCCTGGTAAAACATGAACATTGATTCTTGGGGTAAATCTGACAGAGCACCACAGTTAAGGAAGGCTTTTCCACAGTACAGAGAATTTAAATTCACTGTACCATGTCACAAATCAAAGCAGCAGCAAATGCAGTTACACTGGAAACAGCTATTCACTATTCACTGCTGATGTGACATCCAGAATTCTCCCTGCAGTTATCTTTCTTAATGGATTTTCATTCTTTACAAAGATAACAGCTGCTCTAACCTGGATCATGCTGTAATACATCTCTGGAGATAAAGCCAGTAGTCTGAGACAATCTATTCAAACTTTCACTCCAAGTTTTTTAGCTAAAAACATAATTAACTTCTGTTCCAAGACCTGGAGAGATTTCTCCTCTAATTCTCCCCTTTCCCTCACAACAATTTTTCCCTTAGCACTGCTGCCATCTGCTGAAAGCACATCGAGGCAGGCACGAGGGGGAAAGCAAAGATTATTTTTTATGATCCAAATCTGGAAGAGAAAAACCAACATGCAGAACCCGTGGTTCATTCAATTATGAACCAGACTGCACAGCAAAGCTGCTTCCATCTTTAAAGATTTCCATTCTTTATCTGTGTTAAATTTTGGCCACCCCTATAATCTGTTCAAAAAGGCAAATAATACATTTAACATTAAAAGGACTTGGCATTAATAGAGTCCAATCATTCAAGATTTCCTACAGGCAGAAAACTGTTATTAGTATTCTCACCTTTAGAGATTCTTTTTCCACAGAACATCATTAAGAACTACATTTCACCTCCTCTCTGAGAGATTATCCCTCTGGGGCTTCACCCCTGACTCAGGGCAGATTATTTGTGCAGTGCTGCTGCACAGATCCCTAACAGATAAATTTCTAAACTCCAACTGATTCTTTTCCAGCCCTGTAATTTCCTGCATTTCCAGAGAGAAAAATGAGCAGTTACCGGCTTTTGTAGGCGCCCAGCCACATAGAGAGTTTTCCAGTGAAACAAATCCTCAATCAGGGCATCAGTGCTAATTACTCCATATTTTATCACCTGGGAAAAAAGAAAACAACAAAGCAAAATAAAGGCTTTTAGAAAAATAAAAAAATAAATAAACCTGCACTGTTTTCTCTACATGGAACTTACTACTTGCCATAACTGTGCTTAAATCTAAGGTACACACTAACTCCAGTCAAAAACTGGAAAACATTTTTATGTTTAATTAACACATAGAGAGAAAGAAGAAAAAGAAGAAGAAGAAAAAAGGAAAGTCTCTTATTTACATTCAATCTTTTGCAGGGAGAACATGGAACACATGAAGCTAAAATCCTTTCTAGAATCAAAGCTGCAATAAAGTCAGCAGCCAGATACTACAATAGCTGGAATAATCCACATTATCCTTTATGATATTTAAAAAACCCCCTCAAGCAATAGGTTGTCAGAGACCTAAATTAAAACCTCCAGACATTTATGTATCCTGTTATTGGGAGGTGGAGTTTGTATAAGGGAGTTTTCTTCTTTTGCTTTTTAATGTTAGAGAAAAAAATAATTTGTGATTTTTCAGCTTATTTTATAAAACTGGAAAACACATGGGACTTTCCACAGTTTGTTACTAATCTGCACAACCTGAATTTCCAAAGATTCTCACCACAGCAAGGCAGCCAGCTCCAGAATCTCTGGATAACAAAGGCCCACAGCCTGTGATCTGACTGAGCCATTAGAACATAGGAACCAGGACATAAAGAGCCAAAAACAAACACAATGTCACGGCAAACACCACTGCTCCTTCAAATGAAATCCCAAATCCCTTTTAGCAACACAAATGTCAATTCCAGCTTGCTGTTGTAAGTTGCATTCTGTATCAGTCGGCTTTGATGTTACTACATGGTCAATTGCTGAAATGAGGCACCACCAAAACTGGCAGGCAGAAAGCAATAAGGAATATAAATAAATAAATATATACAAATCCAATTCCTGAAATGCTTTAGCTGTAAGTTCCAAACGCTGCTCACACTTCTAAGGTGCAAGATCAGCTGCTCTGTTTGCTTTTGAATTAAAATGCTGCGAGTAAAACAGTTTGAGACAAACACTGAAAATACCACGAGTTAATCTACAATTACAATCTGCAATATTTGCTTCCTGAAATCTGCTTTAAGCTAATCATTTCAATACTTCACAGACATAAATATTTGACTTAATCCACTCAGCCTACTTGTACTTACCCTGCCATTGCATGGCACTAAGGTGTTGTAGTAAATTCCTGCTCCATATCTCTGTATGGTATTTATCTTTTTGGGCCCAAAAAATTTAAGGAAGGAATAATGACTCCTGTTCTTTAACAAGTTCATCATATGCCAGGTCACAGCATCATCAACAGCAAACACAAAGTCCAGCATATTTGTCTGAGGATAACAAGAGGAGTGACGGGGTTTAAATGTCAAGAAGAGCCAATGTTATCATAATAATTTAAGATATACACAGTATCAAACTTCCAGCTAAATATTTCTCATGAGTAAAAAAATAAATAAAACCCAAACCACAAGTAATAATGTCAGATACAGTTTAAAGGTTCCAGTGAAATTGTATGTTTATTGTCAAGTAGATCACACAGTCCAAAATTTTCCTGTCCTGGTCATGAGCAAACTTTGACCCTCCAAAACCGAGGAGCAGGTGTGAGATCTTCACCACCCAAACCCACAGCTCAGTGGCAGATTACCGTGTTAATGAGCAGCACTTTTTGGCCGTGAACGGGGAAATGTGGGCACAGAAAGGCACCACCCGAGGGCCGGCAGCAAGGAACTGCATTTCTAGGATGTTCCTTTCTAGTGTATTCCTTTGCTTTTGTCAACAAAACACAAAAAATAAAATAAACATTATTTCCAAGCTGTTGGCTCTCAGAAGATGAGACTGCCATTTCATTGAGGCAATATATTTTAAATTCCCCTCATACGGTGCGCAGCAGCTGGGACAAGCTGCAGTAACTCTCTTTAAAAGCAGCGGTAAACAACCTGACACACAATCGATACAAACCGGGCTGAAAGGGACCCCGAGCCCCGCACCGTGACAACCCCACCGCCGGGACCGGCCCGGGCAGCCCCTGGGCACGGACCGGCCACCCCTCGCCGCTATTCCCTCGGGGATTTGGGATCTTCGCCCCTCGCCGGGGGGCGGGAGGCGGCTCCGGCAGCCGGAGCGCCGCGGGGCCCGAGCGCTCACCTCGCCGTGCTCGGCCGAGGCCCCCGCCTGCCGGAACACCCCGGAGCCGTAGGCGAAGGCCAGGCTGAGCTCCTGCGGGAAGTGCGCCAGGACCCGGCGGAACTTCACGGCCGAGCTGGACAGCACGGGCAGCGCCATAGCCGCGGCCCC
>VZUI01046344.1:0-47908 GCA_013401135.1 Cettia cetti
ACAGGCAAAGGCTTAAGTGATGTTTAACATCCACACTTATTTTGTGACCAAGCACTCCTGAAGTGCCAAAACAACAGCCTGTTTTTGGTTTTATACAGAGAAGTGCCTAAAAGTACAAGTGTCCAAACTTTGCAGTTTCTAACCTTTCCTGGTAAAGTCCCATCAACTGCTAAACAGCATATTCCCTTTCCCTTGGCAACTGAATGATGTCCTTCATAATCCTTGCACGAGTCCCTGCTCACAGAAGGGTCCCTGAATCTTTCCTGTGGGCTTTAGGAGAGATCCTGAACTTTGAGTTTGTTATCCAGTGTCTTTCTCCCTCACTCTGTAAGGGCTTGCTTAAGTCGGGCCTCTATTTATGATGTCTCTCCTGTAAGATCTTTTCCAATTTACACATCATCAGTAATTTTCTCATGTCCAACAAGAGAAGTGAAGTCTTATGTTTTTGCAACATAAGACTTCACCAGTATATTCAGATTTCCCACTGCTACTTGTTTTGACTTGTTTGAATAGGTCATTGACTTCTATATTTATTTTGTCTGTATTTCAAATGAAAATGCAGTGCTCTCAATTTTCAAATTAGCTGCTAAGATTTTAAAACAGAAGGGCACAAGTATACAAAATAAGCAGGCACAGACACATTCACTCATTTAGTTTTTCAAAGCACACTTAGTTCACAGGGTAAGGCCACTCATGAGATTCCTGATTTGTTTTCTTCAATATGGATTGGCACACCAAGTAAAAAATGCACTTCAGATCATCTTACAAATATAGATAGATAGATTTTTATGTCCACTGCATCATCATGATATTCTAGAATATGGAATATCCTCCCAAAATTAGATTTTACACCACCAATATTTACAATTTAATTCCTTGCAAAGAAACAAAGGGTGAAACCATCCTTTCTGGCAACAGTATAATCTCAGATAAGGAATATCCCATTCCCCTTCCATCTTCCATTCTAAGATCTTATGCCATCAGCACACAGAGGGGAAGGAAAGGTACGAACTGTTCAGACACAAACTCCTTTTTTACGGGAGAAGCCCTGGAGCTTCCTACCGTGTAAATAAATACCTGACTGTTATAGAAGAGCAAGGACCAGAAACAGGTTTTCTGACACATTCTAAAAATAAACATGGCTGTTCCATCCCCATTATCAGACGTACCTGATCTGAGTCTCAGCAGGGGCCACTTGTCTGAGCAAGCAACATCATGTCTCAGGATTGCAGAGTCCTCATGACCTTTATTGTTATTACTGTTATCAAGGACATCACAAAACCTTGGAAGTGCAGTTTGGCTCTGATTTTCTGCTGGAGGAAGGATTCCATTTTTCCTTTTAACTGTTTATTGTTGTAGGGATCAGTGCTTTTAAGGTGTTTCATGTTACAGTTTTTCACACAGAAATAGATACTGACTCACTGGAAGAAGACAAAAGCTGAGGAATCTGAAAACAGGGCTCTATTCCTAGCTTCACCTCCGCCACTGCAGGCTACAGATGTGGAATTCCAAACCCTGGAAAGACTTGTTTTTCATGTTAGGAAACCCTTGCTTTCCACTTAACAGTTACTCTGACCACATTCAGTCCTTCAAACCAATAAATGCAGGGAAATACGGGGAACTTCCTTCTCCGCTGGAAAGTGCAGAAACTTAGTTCCCGTGCTAAGGATCTGTTGGCTGCTTTGCCTCTCCCATTAGAAGGACTCAATCTATTAACTCTTGAAACAACTCTTAAGAGACAAGTCCTCTAGACAAGGGCAGGACAGGAATGACAAGACAAGGGGGAATGGCTTATAAATGGACACAGGGAAGGTTTAGATATTATGAAGAAACTGTTCCCTGTGAGGATGGTTTCTCAGAGAAGCCGGGGCTGCTCCACCCCTGGAAGTGTCCAAGGCCAGGTTGAATGGGGCTTGGAGCAACCTGTGCTAGTGGAAGGTGTCCCTGCCCATGGCAGAGGGTGGAGCAAGATGTGCTTTAAGGTCCCTTCCAACTCAAATGAGTTTGCGTGGCTATTCCCACCATGGCTCTGGGCCTGTAAAACATGAAACCAGAGACAGGATGGGCTGTCTGAGGGAGGGTCTGTGGCCTCCCAAGTACCCCCAATCTGCCTTGAGCCCCAGCTCAAGACCCAGGTCTGGGTCAGGTCAGGTGTTTCTGTGCAAAGCGTGTCGTGACAAACCCAGCCCTGTAAGGAGCCCCAAGCTAGTTTGCATTGCCTTAAAACCTTATTTCCACTTTCCACAAGTAACAGAGTGTCACCAATTCATTGTAAGCTGTTTCAAGTTATTTTTCATTAAATGGCACTGAAGGATGTGTTAAAGATAGGATGGGATGTAATAGGCCTTAAATATTTATGGCCTTTGTATTTATTACAGAACACAGGCCTCCTATACAATATGTGCCAGCTTCTCCATTCAATGCCAAACACTGTCAACATTCCAACAGGAAGAGTTTATACCTACCTCAAGTTAATAAATCAAAGTTACCACATTAGCCTATAGATTTCTTTCTAGTTTAAAGGGGCTTTAGAACACTGTGCAAGGAAGAGAAATTTCCTATTGCTAAGCTGGGGAGTTTATCTACTAATATAGAGTCAGTAAAGAGCACATTAGAGAGAGGCCATTCTGGAATGCAGTTGGCCAGAAATGAAACACCACAATTAGCAGGAAATTCTAACAGTTTGGTGAGAGTGTTCTGCATCACACTTACAGAAATAGACTTCAGCTTGCATTTAAATGTCGCCCTGATTCTCAAAACCAGGCATTGCTGATGTCTTCATCATGTAAGTAACTAACTCTGGGCAGAGTTAAAAACAGAAAGCAAAATTAGCCATTAGCATGGAAAGCCACTTTCACTGCTGTATTTTTATGTTCCATTTCTACATTACATCTCTGTCCTTCCTAAGCCCATCCTGCTGCTCATTCCCTGGAGAGCTTTCTCATGTGCTCTCTTCACTCTTGCAGTCAAAGCACAGCAAGCAAGCAGGAATACCTGCAGCTTACACAACAGAATCCCTCATGTAAATCTTCCTGATGACCCTCCCACACACCTAGGCAGGGCACAGTTAGATTCTCAGTTATGTGATTTCTATACACACTTTGCCCAAGTGTTGACTAATTTGGGAGCACAAGAGCAGCACTGGCAGAAGGAGAGGAATGCCTGTTCTGGGGAACCAGCAGGTCTGCAGACACCTGCCAGGCAAAAATCCCCGGCCCACACAGCTGGCATCACCCCCCTTTTCTGACTTGGGATTAGCATGTCATTTGTCTGTGCACCAGCTCTTTCCACCTAGCATCTCCACCAGCTGTCAGAGACTCTTCCCAACCCACGAGACAGATGGCTCTGAGGCTGGGATGCCTATCCCTATCCCTTGCTAGGCACTGGCACTTGGCAAGTTGCTGGAATCCCTCAGCAGGACGATAATAAGCACAGGGCATGACTAAACCTGAAGTGCTGTTTACTTTTCCAGAGGCATCCTGGCATACGCCACAAAGAACTTGAAAAAAATGTGACCCACATCCTCTTTCAATTCCTTACCCCTCTCCCAATAGCATCTCATCACCCACAGCCAGCAACCCAAGCCCCAGGAAGCTGTTTCGGAGGCAGTTCTGGCTGGGACAGGGAGGAGAGTGTGTGGCCCACGACCAGAACACAACAGGGAACTAAGCCTTGTTCTGTCCAAACAGCACCAAGCAGGTAGAACAGCCGGGAGCACACTCTAAAAAGCCCCAACAGAGTGACACACCTCATCACTGTTTACTTTCAGCTGTGTTATCAGCCCTCTGGCTACCACTAGCTCCAAATAACTGTCCTAAAAATCTTTGCACGGACATGAGTAAGGAAGGCTTTGAATAGTCAGTCAGGAATTTTTAACAAGGAATGCCAGTTCCTGGCATTTGGAAGGGCAGGGTTAACTCTTCCCTAAAAGGCAGGGGGCAAACCAGCCACAAGTGACATCCTTGGCACTTTTTGCAGGCAGAGGAAATGAAGAGCTGGATGCATAACTGCACCTAAAATGATACATCTCAGGCAACCCTGAGCTAGCCACAAATTCCTGCAGTAAACACTTAATTTTCTTTGGAAACAGGTAATCTGCAAATGCTATCCCAAACTGGTGAACAAAAATAAAAAAGGAGGCAAGTCACAGTCCTTAAAGCAAGGTATTCTGACAGGTGATCTTACAATCCAGAGATCCCACCAGTCAGTATCCTAAACCTGTGCCCACAGTGGTGATGCAACATGCACATATGTAGGCACATACGCACAGATCCAAACTCTTTTTATGAGAAGAGCAACAAAGTGAAAAGAAAGGAATTTTTCCTATTGGAAGTCATGCACAATTTATTAAAACTGGATTTTGGAAGCATTCCAATTCTAATTCCTTCCTCTGAAAGAACTCCATGTTTTAAAACTATACAATATGTCATAAGCACTATTTCACTTGTCCTTTTAACTCCTAACCAGGCAGGCAACTAGCAATGGCCCTGTTTTAAATGCAGATAAAATGACATTAAATGGCCTGTGTCAGTTTAAGGAAGCCCAACAGTCAAGTCAAACAATACACTTACAGTTGTTTTTTTTTAAAAAAAACCCTTCAGTAGGTTTTGAAAAAGTGTCCTCCCCTTTTTCACTTACAAAAAGAAGAAAAGGTGGATTCTTTAAGCTATTTCAGACTGTGTGCCTGTGAGTATTAATCATATTAAAAATCCCCCTTAACCACATCTTTGTCACAAAACTAGGGCACACACCATTTGGAAATCTTTCTGCTAAAAAAACTTTCCTTCAGGACACAGCTTCAAACCACCACCTACAGCCAAATACAACCACATGACCTTCTCTGACCCCTCGCTCCCTGCAATCCCCACATCTGACTGTGTCAGCCTCAGCAGTTCTGAGACTCGGACTTAGCAATTCTGCTCCTTTCAGCCAACAACAGGAATGAAGTTGGACCACATCTTCACGGAGAACAGGATCATGTTTCTCTGAAAGGCTTCAGTTTTTATATCAGTAACTACATGAGCTGCACACACATGTAGCTTTCCTTCTGGATTTATTACCCCTTACGTCTGGAAAACTATTGATTTTTTGGTGAGCAGCTTATTTGGAACAAAAACTGTTGGCTCTGAAAGCTCAGAGCCACAAGTTTAGACAAAATCTTCACCTGGCACCTTTCAGACTTTTTGCAGATTGCTGGTGGCCATACCTGTTTGCCCACCTTGATGAATGTGGTCGCCCAAATGCTCACAGATAATCACAGTGCTTTAACTTTCCCTTGTTGACCAAGAGGTGTGGGTTTCTCATAAAGCAATACAGCATTATCATATATCACCACTATGCTATCAGACTGGAATCACAGCCCTTACCTTGTTCAAAGACTGGTTTTCTAGTGGAATTCCTCACCAGTACAGGTGCTGCCTCTCAGGTAGCCAATGGTGGCCAATCTCAGGACAAGAGCTCCATCCAGTGGCCCCTTGTCCAGCCAACACTTTCCAGAGTTGTGACTCCATTTTGCGTGTGCCCCTTCCGAGACTCTCGGAAACACCAAGGTGCTTCAGCTCCCTCGGCTTCCATCATGCTGGTTATTTCCCATTAGAAATTGGGACTTCGTACCAAAGGGGATAAACCCCAACATGGACACCCAAAAATGATGGCAATTTCTGAAATATTACGAGTTTCTTGTTTTCAGACAGCACCGAGATTGCTTCCCACAGATATCCATCCATTGCATATTCTCCTGAGCCCTTCAAACCATTACTTAATACAGAACATTCTAAGCAAAAATGCTGATGTCTTAGAGCCAGCACACTTCCTCAGCAGCTCCAGAGTGGGAAAGGACATGTTAAACAGCAGTGTGACTTTTTGAGATATCATTGTTTCTACCTCACTACATGGTCCCAGGAGACCACCAGTCTTAAGTACAACCAATCTGTTTCTGGGACCTTTTTGTTCCAAAGCCTGGAGCAGTGGGACACCTCCTCTCTCCAGAACGCAAGTCTGCTCTGAGGCCAGCCAGTCCTCTCCCTAGTGTACCCTCACATTGTTTCTGGAAGAAGTAATGCCAGCTTGCTTCTGCTGTTCCACTTGCTCTAATTTACCTGGGACAAAGGGTTATCCCTCTGATCTTTCTGTGGGTGATGTAACAACATGTTGAAGGAAGACAGTGTTAGACTGAATTCCTTCCAGGTGCCTTATAATTAGAAGGCACAGTCAGAAGACTGTGGCAATAAAGGAGGTTGGCTTTTGGTAGCTGAGCCAAAAGACAATTTTAAAAAATGGTAGTTGTATAAAAAGCAGAAATAAATACTGTACACTTTTGTGATGGAAAGAACTGGCATGATCTCATCTCTAGAGTGACTTAGGTGCTAAATTGCCTCTGCAACCAATTCAAACACTCAGAATTCCTAAGCCTGTGAAGGTAAGTGCAGATTTAATAATAAAATGTTCTTTACCTATAAAAAAGACTGTTTTAAAAGTCAACTGTAATTCATTTCTGACAGGTCTTCAAGTTAAACCTTTTGTAACAGCAGCACAGAGACAGTGTCCTGTTGTTAACACATCTCACACCCTGCAGGGACCAGTTTTTCTTTTCTTCTGTCGCATTACTCAGGCACAGAACAACCTGAGTCCAATCCCACTTTCCTTTAGGTTCGCAGGACCACAGAGGCTCTTCCCACAAAATATTTTCCCACCAGCCCAGGGCACTCTTGCTCAGCCCACAGCCCAATTCCAAAGACACTGGAGAATGTCTGTTTACTTTGACACCAAAGAATCAGTTTATATTTTTCCTCTCTTCCCCTCATATAACCATAAGCTAGAAGAGCCCAACTAAAATATGAAGTCATGTGTCCTGCTGAAGCATACACTGGGTGTGGATGAGTCAGAAAGAAACCACCACAGCTGTAGCCATGGATTTCCTTTGTTACCTGTGATGCATTTCAGCTCCTTCCTTGTG
This sequence comes from Cettia cetti, assembly GCA_013401135.1. Taxonomy (NCBI): domain Eukaryota; kingdom Metazoa; phylum Chordata; class Aves; order Passeriformes; family Sylviidae; genus Cettia; species Cettia cetti. Next base: position 6,956 of record VZUI01046344.1, read on the forward strand.
CTTCTGGAGCGAGCCCCTTTTCAGCTTCACAGCAATGCACGATGGAGGATTGGGAGTGTCTCAGATGCTGCCAGCCATACCAGGAGCTGCAGGGGTGCCTAGAACAAATAGAAGAGATTATTTGTCTTGTGCCTAGATGCCTCTGAAAAGGCCAGAGCCAATCTACAACAACAAGAGGACTGTTAGTTGCCAGGTGAATCAGTCAGCAGTGGGGCTGAGCTAGGCTGGACCAGGCTTCAGCTTCCAACATCTCAATTAGCTGTGCAGGCCCTGAGGCTCTGCTGCAGGTGCATTCCCACCAGGACACCAGACCTGCTTGTTACCACAGAACAACAAGGTTTTTTTTCTCTCTGTAGCCAAGGCAAGCAACTGTGGGACTTGAAGAAGGCACTTAGTTCGTTACTATGTCACAAGCTTTCGGCTTTTTGCTCCTGTCCAGCCTTGCTTATCCAGCAAACACCTCCCTCTGCTAACAAGTGGAAAAGGGAGGAAGGATTCTCTAGGAGGTGGATAAAATCAGGTGGTTTGACCATGGAGGATAAGGCTATTTTGGCCATCAATAAAGCATCAGATTAACCAGTCCATTTCTAAACCACACTCACAGGAGAAAGGAGGAAGTCAAAGACAAGGCTGCAATAGCCAACAGGAACAAGCGAAATGCCCCACAACACACATGCACACAACCCAAAACTGTTTAATTTGTGGGCAAGTCTGGGGGATCCTGAAGCTGAGCACCACAGACAACACTCAGAAGGACCAGTGTATCAGTATAGGAATGATTTTTAGGAGTTGGCAATGGCCTGGGTAGAGAGCCAGGCTTTTGCCCCTACACTGAGTACTGTAAGGGCCTCTCTTCCAAATCTATCCAGTAAAACTGGTCTTAGACATGCACTCTGACACCCGCTGGCCTCAGCCATCGGGGGGGGGGGGGGGGGGGGGGGGGGGGGGCGCAGGCCAGTGTATTAGACAGAAAACCCTCAGAGAATCTTCCTAGAGAAGAAAGCCAAACCCCAGATCCCAGGTGCTAAGAGATTACAGGAAAGGCAACCATGAGACAGCAAAAACCATAATGAGCTGCAATGATTACTGAGCAGTAACTGTGCTGTCTGTGGTTACAGAGCAATACTCCCTGTTTGGAATCACTGTGACTACAGACTCTGGCCAGATAGTGCTGCGGACACTTTTTTCCCCAGACACCAGACCTAGAAGCTGCCTGTAAAGCCTATGCAGGATGTGGCAAAATCTGTCAGGAGTTTAGAAGCCTTGCTCCTTTGAAAATCCAATCATCACCGAGAAAAGAGTGGCAGTTTACAGAGAGAGGTGTCAGGAGAGTGAGGTGACATCTCCTGATGACAGCGGGACATAGGATTAAGCCAAATCACACACAGTCCTCTAGTGAGAGTCAAGAATGGTCCTGGGCTGGCCAAGTTAAGTGGAGTCAAAGGGAGAAATGAAATGAAGCATGTCAACACAGGAAAAGGCAGATAAGGAGAGTGCCAGAGGGCTCTCGGCAGGGAAGGAACACGGCTTCAAAAAGTTGTGAAATCTTTGCTTATTTCCAATCAGTGCCTCAGTGATGGGAAAGAATGAGCAATCATTCCTGGACTGGGAGAAAAAAATAATTTGTTTTCCCAAATCATTATGGAAAATAAACCCAATAGTAAGTCATACCAAAACACCATCTGCCCAACAAACCTCAAGCTGACACAGTAAACTTGGTGAGAACCTCGTGGAAGAAGAAAGCCCCTTTTGCTCCTTTCCAGCTGGTACCCAAACAGCTGGTGGAGTTACTGGGAAGTTACCCAAGTCCCAGTCACAACAGGTAACCTATAAATATAAGGAGGAAAAATCTATTGTGAGGAAAGACTCAGTAAGTCTCTTGGCAGAGTCCCTATCTCTGTTATGGTCCCTGTGATGGCAGGGACCATCGCACCATCATTATTTAGATAGAACCCCTTCAATCCCAGAAGGCCAAACTCCATGAACATGTCAAGCAAAGCCACCAAGTCATGGAAAATAAGGAAAATACTGACAGCGGGCAGATGATTTAGAAGATATATAAGGAAGGAATATCTTCCCTGTGGGACAGGTGAGGTCCTGGTGCAGGTTACCTGGAGAATCTGTGGCTGCCCCATCCCTGGAAATGTTCAAAGCCAGGCTGGACAAGACTTGGAACAATCTGGGATAGTGGAAGGTGTCCCTATCCAGGGCAGGGGATGAAAGAAAATGAGCTTTTAAGGTCCCTTCCAACTCAAACCCTTCCTTGACTCCATGATCCAGGAGGATGGAGTTGCAGAAAAGGATTGCAAAAGGTGCAGGCTGCCTTTGTAGCAAAAAAAAGACAAGGAAAATTTTAATTTCTTAGCAAATACAATTGTGTATAAGTAATAAATTCTGAGCTACTAGCTTGTGGGAAACTCATTCACTCAAGCCAATCTGTGATCAGCCCCAAGCTCTACTAGAAACTGTTTTGATGGGGCCTGTTCTATCAAATGAAATCCACAGTTCAGCAAAGCTACTTTCAAGTTCTTAAATAACCTTTTAATGACTCTCTACTGCCTCCTAACTTCTTCCAGCCACTCACGTATCACACATTCAGCTTTAAAAAAACTAAACAGATGAACACTGATACCAAATTTAATCAGAACATTGCTGCAAATCCCTGGAGATGAGGTTGTGCAACAGCCTGCCAGGGACAAGGAGCGCACTGCTGTGGTAAGCAATTTGTAATAGCAGTTAGGACAAGTGAAGAAATCAGCAGTGGGGCTGGGATGGGGATTTTCACCAGCCTCTAGAAAGACTCCCTGCTCTACATTAATTATAACCAAATGCCTTCATTACAAGGATGTAATAATGCCCTTTTCCTTTTCTTAGGTAATATCTAAACATTCCCAATTCCTTACCAAGAGCAGATAAGCAAAGAGCTCCAGGGTGAAATGGACCTCTAAATAGTACAGCAATGCGAACTTCACAGAGGCTGTTTTTCTCCACATTATTTATATTTGCAGTACACTTTTCATCTTACTATCCCAACAATATTGGTTTTACATTCCTAATCTAATTTTTTTTTTCTTAACAGTAAAAGTCTGCCCAATCCCACATCTCATGATGTCCCCTCCTGCCGGAGCAGAACCTGCTTGCAGAGGAACATCAACTTTCTCACAGAAAAGAAGTTTAGACACACATTCTTTTTGAGAAGCTGAATGGTACCTTAAATATCTCCTTTCTCCATCTCCTATCAGTGACTTGTAAAAACTGAATGCACTTGTGCTCTAAGCCAGCAGAATTCAGATAGCAAGAAGGGAAAAAGGAAGAGAAAAACCACACAACTTGTATCCAAAGCAAAATACAAGTATTTCAAATTTACAAGTGTCAGGGGAAATCACGGCCCTAACCCCTTTCATTAAACATTGACAGAGAGCTCATCTGCATATCTTCATCTCAAGCAAACAAACCCAAGTTTGGAATCAGGTGTGTTTAGCTGGATTACAGATCACTTTCCCCCCTCACCCCACCACATTCAGGGCATGAAACTGAGATGAGAGCCTCAAAAACACCATCAGGTTTGGGACTGATGGTTCTCTCCCAAGTCCTTTCTCAGCACGTTTTCGTGACTGGGAGACACTATTAAGAAAACAAACATACAAACCACAGGCTAACTTGGTGGGTTCCTCTTCGACAATATGCCATGTGCCGGGGAAAAGAAAACAACAGACCTTCATTCTCTTACAACATGTGCTTAGCTAAGTCCCAGTTCAAATAAACACCTGTGCCCAGACCTTCACTCCGAGGGCAAGCCTGAGCCATGAGCTCAGCACACCTCTGCCTTGGCTGATGCCAGCAAAGGGCTTGTAGGGTGAGCACAGCCTTTCCTGGTGAAACTTATGCTTGCTACAAGAAATTATTCCAGTTTTCCCAGGCAAAACCTGCACTGACAGAAAGAGCTTTTTAACTAAAGCAACTGTGCCAGTGGAAGACAGAAGACAAAAGAGGCTGCCAAGTTTGTAATGGCCTTATTTAGTTGTTAACCTGTTTATTTGGCAGAGAAAAACCATCAGTAGATCCCATTCAAAGCAGTTCTTATTCACAAGCTCTGTGGGGATGTAAAGGCCTGACCCAACAACCACCATTGCAGCATCCAGCCCCTCACAAATGGCTTTTCCTACACATACAACCCTTGCGTGGCAGCACTGTCCTGAGTGTAGATATGGAACTGAGATGGCATAACTGAATTCATCATCACAGTAGGCTCACAGGAAGCCTCCTCAGCCCCAACATCCATCATCTATGAAGGGCAAAACACCAAACGCCTCCCTTGGGAAGTGGCCAGGACACACAGACCTTCTAGAGAGACAAGCAACAATATTAAAATTCCTTGAGGGACTTACCCTTGCCTTTGTTCTCTCACTGTTGCTTCCTCTCAAGTCCAGCACGCAGGAGCCAGCACAGAGGTATTACTGTGTCACCAGCAAGTCAGGAACTCAGCACCCACCTGCTCTCTGAGTGCTGAAGCTTTGGCAATCACTCAAGGTAACAGGTTAGCAGCATGGAACATTCCTAACCTCTACTCTGTCCCCCTTCCTTTCCATCAGATACGGGAGGGGAACTCCATATACTGCAATAGCTCTTCAGGTACGTCTTTAGGGGACACTTCCCACCTCTCAGTACAGTTGTCAGCTACAGAAAAATACGTCACTTTTTATCCTTCCCTCATTTAGAAAAAACAAAAACACTCACTGCTGAGCAGGCATTTCAGCATTGGAAGTAAAATTCCATCAATCAATTTACTCCGAATGTCTCTAAGCCTGCTTGGTCTAGTCCCTGCTCACCTCATTCCCTCTGCATGTTATGTGACGTATTCTGCTTTATTCAGGTCACTGCCTGTTCCCACCCCTCACTTGGTCATTCCAATGAGAGACACACTGTAGTTCAGAGCAAGGGTTCCATCCAAGCTAACATCAAGGGCCAAAGGATTTGCAAAAGCTAACAGAGAAAGCCTTCAGGAAGCTGACACCGTTTCCGTAAAATCATCTCACTCCTGTAAAAGTGGACTAGAGCAACACCAAGAACTGCTGGCCCACAAGTTTGAATTCTGACAGTTAACCTGGGCCTCTAAAAAAAGCTGAGAACCCTCATTTTGACCACTGAGGGACCAAAAATCCCTGTCCTGTGGATGGGAATCTCCTCTCATCACTGTACAAAGCAGCAGCACTGATAAAATGCTGCTGTTGGACGGCAGCAATGTCCCCAGCACACACTGCTGCTGGAGCAGAACCAGTGTTTGTGACCCTGCTGTGTGCAAGCCACCCCAGCCTTCTTCCCCAAGGTTCCCGGTTAGAGGCTACAGCAGCTAAAAGGTTAAAAATACAGACCAACCCTCCAGGCACACCTTGCTATCAGCAGTACAGGTGCTCATGATGACTCATGCTCACAGCAGCAACATGTCCAAGACCTCACACTGTCAGGCAGTCACCACTGTAACCAAGGACTTGCAATTACGGACAGGTTGGGTATTATTTCAGATTAAAGTTCATTTTTACAAACAGCCCACAGTGGCCTTAAAAATAAACCCCCAGCAATGACAAAAACTTAAACCAAAATACATGCTGTCATTTTTTAACCAGATCAGAGACAGCACTGAAAGATTTTGGGTGTTGCACTGCTAAAAAAACAAACAAAAACCCCCAAACAGAACATCCTGAAACCAAGAAGCAGAAGTGGAAATCAGTACTTACATTAAGAGGCTGAGAATTCTAGTGTGTACATTGGATTTCGGGACTTTAAGTGCTTCCTAGTGAAGGAAAAGATCATTCAAGGGACATACTATTCCAGCCAGCAGGAAATGTTGTAGGACAGACCTAATCCCCTACAGAAATGTCTTCCAAGACCTGAAGCAACTACAGTCACCCAAGACAAGGATCAAAATGGGAACAGCCAGTACTTTAGCCTAAATATCCAGGCTCAGAGCTGAGCAGGGGAAATGACAGTGCAGGTATTCCCATCCAACGTATATGCCAGTGTAGGGAAATGAATGCAAAGGCTCAGTCCGTGGGCAGCGGCGTTACAGACCAGGAAGGAGAACTGGGTTATATTCCAGGACTAGAGACAAGCAGAGTAGAAGAGAAAAACAAAAACCCCTCAAAGGCAGCACAACAAATGCAGACAGAAGATTCCTGACAAAAGTAGCTAAAAGGAGGGTTCCACAGAGGGCTTTGAAAGATCCAGAGATCTTCAGCCTGTGCTAAACAAAAACCCCTCAAAGGCAGCACAACAAATGCAGACAGAAGATTCCTGACAAAAGTAGCTAAAAGGAGGGTTCCACAGAGGGCTTTGAAAGATCCAGAGATCTTCAGCCTGTGCAAGCAAACACAATTGCTACATTGCCAGCTATGCTTTCTGAACTCCTGCCAATGTGATTCCAGCTGGATTGTACGGGCGATCCCAGAAGCAATGCTAACAGCAGTCTTTAAAGTAAACAGTGCAACCAGATGCTGGAGGTGTCCTCATCTGAGGGCAACTGGCAAGTGCAGACAGTCAATAAAACATAAAATGAAGATGCATTATCACTTTGAGTGTATCATGGGTGAGCAACCTTGGGAGAAAAGGAAATTTTCAGAGAGGAAGAGCTAGTGACTCATCTCTGGCATGGATGAATTCCATCAGTCCCACTGCAGGCATAGGCTAAGCCTAAGTCACTAAGAGATCTCAAGAAAGGCCTTTATTTACATACCTAAATAACAGCAAACATGTACCACAGGAGTTAAAGCATGCAATACAGCCGTGACATTTGGCAAACACAGAATTTGTTTTGAAGAGTGCACCATGCCACAGCATCCCCAAAGCTCAGTCCCACCTATCCTAAAATGCTGAACAGGCCAAGAAGCCACCGGCAGCAGAACAACCAGTGTCACACTGTCCTTCTAGGAAAAGGCTGGTCCTGTGCACAAGCCATGGTTATGTCAAAGGGGAGGAGTAAACCTCAGCAGGAAAGAGCTGAAATTGTGAGGTGAATCTGTTCTCCACAGCTAAAGGTCTAAGGATAGCAGGGGCACTCATTAGCCATAAAAATGTGAGTGTAGGTGCATGGACAATTGCAGGAGGAATGCTGACAATGGAGTGCCTGATGGCTCCCATCCTCAGGGAATCTCACTTTACTCTTCCAGAGCTCAGATTGCTCAGTTCCAAAAAACAGAGCTCTACTCCTGTGTCACAAGTCTCCCAGTCAGAAACCAGACTAGTTAAAGGAGCACGAGCTACACCAAAACCCCCACTGGAAAAAGCTCCTCAGTCAGTTGACATGAGCCCACTCTCTAGACAACAACATAGCAGAGACAGCAAAGAAACTCTGGCAAGGACAAGCACACCTGGAATACCTACACAACTACACTGGACCATTGCAGGAAACTGCTGGGAAAGCAGCAGAACTGCAGATCAGGAATGATCCCTAAAAAGCCAAGTCCTGCTGTTTGTGACTGCAGGTGTTCTCCTCACGAGGCACAGCACAGACAGGACACAGGTGACTGACCAGTGAGCCAGTCAATGACCTGAGGCCACTGTGCTGGGCACAGGGCTCGGGGTAAAGGCCATGAGTTGCAGTGAGGCCAACACCAAAGGTGCAGTGGAGGCTCAGCAGAGAACAGCTGTGGCTTCAACAAAGTAGAGGCAAATCTGAAGGGAGTGATTAGAAAAGAGCACACAGTCAGCATACATCCATAGCTGGTGCTGAAACTAGGAGGAGTTAGGAAAAGCCCTGAGAACTAGATGGGTTAACTCAGCAGAACTACTCAGAGAAGAGGACTAGAAAACCTAAGACAGCTAAGTGGAGCAGGGCAGAAGCCACATCCTTAAGAAGGCTGTGTCTGAGTTAAACACTGTTTTTAACTTGTCTTTTACAACTTGTATGAGATCATATTTCTAGCAGTTATTAAAAGTCACAACAACCTAGAAGGAAACTGGAGAGAAATGTACAAAATAAAGGACAAGAGAAAGCACAGGATGTCCTCTGAAAGAGCTGCAGTGGCAGCATTTTTGTAAATAACTCTCAGAAACCAACAGCTTTTTTTCCAAGCCAGGCAGCACTATGAGCCAGCAAACATCCATGGTGCAAGCTGGACAACCTTGACTTCCTAGAGATCATATATGGAATGTCCAGCCTGCCCAGGACATTGGGAAGAGCAGTCAGAAGAAATCCAAGAAATTAGCAACAGCTTGCAATCTCATTAAGCATGCACCATAGTCTTATATACACTGCTCTCATATTCTCTATACCCATGGACTGAAACTCAGGCCAACAGCAAAAGTCACCCGCACACAACAGCCTCCAGCTGGGGCACCGAGCATTACATTACACACACCAAAGGTAAAATAAATCCCTGCACTGCTTACTCCCAGTGTGGAATCTACACTACTGGATTTCAATCAGCATTTTGGAGAAGCATCCTCAGTTCAGGTTAATTTGGCCCAGTAAGCACTGTGCATAGCCTCAGTCAGTAGAGCTGCTAGGTGTTTCGCTTCACAGCAGGCTGCCAGCATCAGCACTGCTGGGGCTGTCTCTGGCTGAGAGCTCAGCCCTGGAGGCTGCCACGGCTTAGAAGCAGCAGGATTGGTGTTATCCATGTGCTAATTGTTCACTCGAAGCACATGAACAGCTGGTGGCTGCACGGAGAGCCTGCTGGTGACCAAGGCCTTGCCATTAGCTCAACCTTTTCTAGTCATTCACTTAATCCAGCAGGGTTTGCTGTTCCACTCCCTCCTCCCGGAGAGCAAGATTTATCTCATTCCCTGCAGTATTTATCCTCTGGCCAAGCGAGGAAGTGACCTCTTCCTCCTTCACCTTTTCCACAGCCATTCACTGGTAAAGCCCTAACGCTCCTCTTGCAGCCAGCCCAGGGAGTGAGACACAATGACCTCCTGTGGCAGATTCCTGCATGGATTTCTCCCCTTTACTACCAGCCTACAGGGACTGCAGCACAATTTTGCCATCAGCTTGTATTTCAAGACCAAACTTCTCCCAGGTTTTCTTTCCTCACAAGCAGTTAGAGCTTTCATTTTTACTTGGTGAACTAACACAGCTGACGTTGCACTGATGGCTTTTAATAACTTTTAAAACAAATGAATAACTTCCATGGGCCATGAATCCGGGCCAGTGGCATCAAAACATCGCAGAGCAAAACCTAAAACCAGGGCTGCCTTTCCTTTTCCATTATTTAACAGCACACTCCAGACCTACAAAACAGCACACTGGTATTAACTAATGCATCCTCCCAGGTTCCTGTAGGCATGGGGAGATATCAATATTTTAAAGACAAAAAGAGAGAAGCTAAGAGTGATTTATTTACTCACAGTCACGCAGAGTCTAAACGGGAGCTGGAAAAAACCACCTGGTGGCCCACACTCTTAGTTATGCTGAAGCCTCTTGGCAAGAGCACTTGCACACTGTATTTTCCTAAGATATACCTAATTACTGCTGCATACATACAGACTTCTCTGGTCTACGCTTAACAGCTCACAGAGAGTTTCTCCTGGGTTATTTTTATTTCACAAAGAGATTCCTGAGTATCCAATGACTAGAAAAAGAACAGAATCAATTCAATACTTATATTTTATATCTAATTCCATTATTATGAGGTGTGCTTAAATAAACAGAAAACAGTACAAGTAACTGGCACAAAATTATAGAAAGTTAGGTTCTACCTACAAAATTGTCTGCTGTTTTAAGAAGTATCTAGAGATGAGATGATGAACTTAAATGAACTTAGAAGAGAACTTAAAATCCACTATACAGAAAACAGCCACAAGGACTGAGAATAAAAGGAGGCAACATTAAGACCATTGTTCACACGGGTACTTGCATCACAATTAAAACGCTATTAATCAGTACTTCAATCTGCTTTCTTACTCAGAAAAACCATCCCAATTTTGTTTCCCAATCATGATGACTCTTGATTAAAACAAGCAAGCATTCCTAAGCAATTCCATCAGAGTACCTCTTACCCAAGGGAAGAGAAAGGGACACAACACCCAAAGGCTGAAAAACAATCCTCACCAAACAGCAGACACCAGTTCTGAAACTTTTCACATGTCTAAAAGGCAAAAGCCAACACAACAATCCTGGTTTGTGGCAGTCTGGGAATAGATGTAAGCAAAGGAAATACTGACAGATTCAGAAGGCTGAAGTACTGTTGGAGCTGAGGTCTAAGCTGAGGCACAGGCAGACCAGTCTCAGGCCATCTCTGCTGCTGTGCTGTCTCTGTCCTACATACAAATAACTGCAGCTTCGTGTGCTCCAGGCCAGCCACTTCCAGATCCCCCAGAAGCTTGGGGGCCAGTGGGGTGTGTGCTTGTGGTTTGGTATTGGTTTTTTTTCTCCACAGCAATTAAAAACATTCTTATAATTGGTCATGACTTTGCTCCTTCCAATCCAAACTTGGCAGGCAGAGATTTTGTAAAGCTTTCTGGAACGGGCTGTAGATAACCTGCCACTGAATTTGTGTGCTTTCTGTGATGGGTTTCAAAAGAAGCCTTTATTAGAACTCAGACATGTTTACTTCCTTGCAACAAGCACTGTCATTCCAATTCCTGTAATTAAATCCACAATTTTGACAGCTGAAACTGTAGAAATAATTGCACTGTTAGTCAAGATAAGTTGTTACTGTTCAGACTCTTGCCAAGAATGCTTTAAAAGCTTGTACTATGTGTTTCAAGTAAATCTGAACTGAATATTCATCCATTCCACCTCACTTCCTTTCTGGAGCAAAGATCTTAAAATCTTTCCTTTTACTGTGCAACCATCCAGTCCTGCACAAGATTTTCTGCCAGACTACTGCTACTTTCCATATAACATAAATATTATAAAACACTCTTGTGCTGAGCAGTGTCACACACATGACGCACTTTATGTAATCCTGTGTCTCCCTCCCGTAAGTTTTCTTCTCCCACACATTAAAAAAAAAAGTGGAAGTCAGCCAGTTTCTCAGAAATCTTAAAGAACTTTTTTACACCAAATACACCTATTGTACCAGTGTTACGTAGGAGCCATCCACAACATTACTTCTTCTATGAGACAAGCCAACACTATTAAGCACTAAAAAGGCTTTCCAACCACTTTTATTTTTCAGCCAATGATTAGAGAATGCCAGCACAACTCCAGCCATAAAGGAAAAAATGTCATCTCCAACAAGCAGGTAGCAGAAGCACTACAGTGGACAATAAAAAGCTTTACAACAAAATTTTTGCCTTCAAAAGCTGACTGTGCATTCGGAAGTGTTTAAATGAGAACAAGGCAGCTCATAAAACCCAGCACCTGAGATGGGCAGCCTGAAGTTTGCTTCCTGCACCGGGAATAAGAGGCTTAGGCAGCAGCTACTCCACACAGGTCTCTCCTTCTTAACTCCAAGCAGGTGAGACCAAAAAACCTATTTCCAACAGTGCAGGATCTGGGATGAGCACCCAGAAGACCCAGTGAACACATGGAGCAGCTGGAACAAAGGCAGGAAGCCACCTCTCACATCCCTAATGCAATTATGGGATGGTTTAGCAACACATCATTTACAGATGGTGGCTGTTTGCAAAACGCCCTTCTGCCCAGTGCAGCAGTGCCTAGCAAGCAAACATTCTTATCCAGAAGAGGACTGACCAGCAACAAAAACAGCGCTTTTTTGGAAAAGCTAAAAAAAAAAAAAAAAAAAAAAAACAAAAACAAAAACAAAAAACACCAAAAAAACCCAAACATGCTAGGTAACAAAAAGCCTTGAATATCCTGGTTTGCAGTGCATAATAGAAACAGATATAAAAATTCACTGGCTATATACAGAATTTCAGTCACATTTGGATTTAATTCAGTGTATTCTACAAAGAACTTCCTCTATCAAAAGCATCAGAAAACAGTTTTGTGTACCTTAAAACATAAAATTCCAGGTTATAATACAATTCCCTCAGCAGCAAAAATGGTTTTTACTTTTTACTTCCTGGGAACAACATACATCCATAACAAATCCATGCAACTAAAAAAGCACTGAAGAGCTCTAACAACCAGCTACCTTCTTCAAAATTAAATAGGAGTTGGGGACAAAATAAATTAAAAACATCTATAAAATAGCCTAGAATTCATTGGTCTGATCAAAAACTGGCACAGCATCTGGCAATGCTCAGAATCTGTCTCTTGAGAATTTGTGCATGTTACTGAACAGACATACCAATTTATTTAATAATTTCCCTATTCACAAAGTTTATTTGTTCCTCACAACCAAATCTCCAGGACTGAGCCATGCCTCTCCAGAGGCGTCCTATAAAAGAAGGAAGAAGCTGCACTTGAGACTTTGATCACACAGAAGTTTGGAATGGTTTGACTCTGTCTGCACTTCAGAGAGGATTACAACATGCTCAAAAATTCCTTGACCTGCAAAGAGAAACAAATATTGTCAATCACACTAAGTGTTTATCAGCAGAAATAGGCAGAGAGTATCTTTACCTCTCCTCTGTTTTATGATTTATTACAACCTAAGGAAACAGGGAAAGAGAAGCTCTGGCTCAGCCATGCCATTACCTGTCCATCAAGAACACCTCCAGACATGGTACCTGTAATTTAGCAGATGCAGGGAGAGACAGGATGAAATTATGCTCACCCCTCCTGTGGTGCTGAACTACAGCCCTCTGTCACAAAGGACTGCATTACAAGCAGGTGTCACCCAAACAGGAGGAGGATAATGGCCACCTCAAAAGAGCTGTCATTTGGAAACCACGGAGTCACACCCACTGCCTTCACGCCAGCCGGATTTAACGCTGGTCAACAACCCAGGGCACCAAGTCAGGATGCCCCTTGGAATCTGAGGCTGGCAAAGAAATAATGAAGCAATACCTACCAAAACCACACTGCTTGGGGAAAACGCAATGCTGGAGATCAATGCCAGGCTCACAACTCTGGCCCTTAAGTTTCAGGAACATCCTAGGAACTAGGCAGTCATGCAGCGTGAATTAGGAGCATTTTCCTCTGTCCACTCAAGCCAGGCAACTCCACAGAAAGGAACCATTCTCTAGAGAACATGATGCTATTGTTTTGGCAAAGGCTCTCCTACACAGAGCCCATCTGTAAACGTTTTGTCCAAATTCTTGATGAGAAATGCAAACAGATCTTGGATCACTCTCTCACAACTGTGACCCTCCCCTTCCCAGGTCAGGGCTCAAAGAGGTAGGAAAAGAAAGAAGAGGTCAAATCCTTTCCTGTAGAGAAGGGAACACATAACTGTGCCAACACTAACTTTAAAGGCACCACAAGAAAGTCACCCTCTACTTCAGAGAGTAGCACAAGTAATCCTGCACAGAGAACCCTGTCAGGATTTACACACCAGGCACAGTTTCAGGATGAGCATCACAACAGAGGTAAGAGGAAAGGACACAGGGTCTGGGTGCCCACGCAGCACACGCCAAAGCCCAGTGTACACAGCCTCATCAAGTGTACCTCTTCCCTGGCTCCATTCAGGAAACGCCAAAAAATAGGGCCAACACAGGGCATAGGCTGTTCCCAGATAACCTGACAGCTACCCTGGAATAAACTCCTCCAAAATCAATACTAAGTTGCCCGAGCTTGGCCTTATCTCATCTTGTGCAGATGGGAAGCACACTCCCTCCACAGCTGCCATCTCTGGTTATTCCATCGATTAACAAGCTCAGTCAGGAAGACTGGTTTTAATCAGGTGAACACTTCCACGCCTGGGTGGACCAATGGAGATCAAAGGACAAAGCTGATTTTCTCATGAAGGAGCACTTTATTTCTGAAGAATGGAAAAACATGTGCAAACCACTGCTGAGGTCTGTAAGTCATTGCAGCTACTCAGATCAAAGTCAAATTGTCCTTGCTTGAATCCCACTGGGATTCAAGTACTGAACACCTGAGCAGTTAAATGATAAAGGTTTAGCCTAGCTTTAAAATATGTATTGCCATAGGCGGTAAAAATGTTTGTTACCTGAATGGAACCCTGTGACTTACATATTTTAGAAGGATGATTAAAGTGTACTTCCAGAGCAACGTGAATCATCAGTTTGTACTGCTTGTAAAGTTTTACCTTCTCGATCATATGATCATATCTGTCCTTTTTGCCTTTGAAGTCTTCGTTAACATCGAGTGTTAAAATTGGAATTTCCTGTAGATAGTCAAAATCTGTTCTGTATTGGGGGAGGAACAAAGCAAATATTAGTAGCTGGAAATAAAGGAGACAGCATTCAAATAATCCCTGTCAGCATTTTCATTGTTAAGAATACCACAAAAAGAACTGCATCTATAAATTACAGCCAGGAATTCTGAATTTACAGTGCGGCTCCTGGGATACATCAGTGATTCCCAAACATTCTGCTCCCCCAGCACCTAACTGAGTAACAGCACACTGTGTATTAAAGAGAGTTCAGCTGAAGCTCTGCTGCTCAGAGCTCTCTGTGAAGAGAGCTTGGAGCACGCTGCACATCCAAGCAATAATGCAGGTGCTAGAAAGACACTGCTACTAACGAAACGCTGATTGAAATATGCCTGCAGTTTACATTTACAGATCATAAGAAAAGCTGAAGTTTCCCTGGTGCAAAAAGCACCACAGAACAGCCTTACAAAGATTTATCCATCCTCAAGGAACCACTCAACAAACACTACCGCAGTGTCCTGTGCTGGAGCCAACTTTCATGTTTGTAGTGAAGCTTCTCCAGATATTCAATGGGGATTTCCTGCTCTTCATCTCTTCCACGCAAGTAAATCCTATTCAGGCATTTCTAAATGCAAAGGATAGTAAATAAAAATAAATAAGTTGCTGTATTGCACGCCAAGAGCACAGAAATATCCATTTGACATCACAGACAAGCATTTCAAAATCTTGTTGAATTTGAAAAAAATGTTTCTGCCTCTTAGCAACTGTTTTCTCCAACATTTGAAATCATTTGCTCCCATCTTGAGCGCACCTAAAGCCTCAACAAGAAGACAAAATTGTTTAAGTGTTGTACTTTGTAATTTAAATATACGTTCTTTTCTTAACTAGAAAAACAGCATGCCCTCAGAATTACTCCAGTGTTACATTCCACAGTGTTTTTTACAACCATAACAAAACTGAAGACATGGAAGCTGGAAGCAAGGAAATATGGAAGTGATCTGTAAGTTCATTATAGCTCTTTTAATCCCATGGGGGGTTTTTGTTCAAGCAAGTTTCATACTCAAGAGATATTATTCTGTTCTCCCCAAAACATTAGATGGCCCAAGATCAAAGCATGATCATAAGGCCTCACATACAGGGTGCACTTTCACCTGGCTTAGCTCCAGTGCCCCAGGTGTGGGGCCTTCACAGACCACCACCACATCAGTCCTACCAGTACAGTAAACTGTTGTACCTACTCCCTCTACAGCTATATTCCTGATGTAACAGCTATTCCTAGAAATACTTTGTACTTTTCTGGAGGCGCTTACTTTATTTCAGCAGTATTTTCTGGTTTACTGTTCTCATGCATTCCATTTTTAAAAAGGGAAAATCATTACCATCACTGTTGACTTTAATACACACAGTCTACATTTGAAAGAACGTTTTAAGTACTTCCAAACCTAGTCACGGCTCAAGTACTGCAGCCTCCAGGGGAACAGTGCAGCCTGAGCTGAGCTCTAACGATGAGGGGCAAGGCCCAGAACACAGACTTGTTTTTGGTGCCATCACATTCCCATCCCTCACCTCAGGAGTGGCTCGGAGATAAATGATCCCATCCAGCGCCAGCCTCGAGCCAAACTGTTTATTCACCCAGTTGTGCCAGTCCTGGTAAATTGTCCACTCGGTCTCATTCATGCAGTCAGACTCGTATAAATTAGCAGCAAAGATGTACCTGTGGACATTAAACTGATGGAAACAAAAATTCTCTTGCACACAGGACTCCCTTGGTTTGCCTCAAATACAGTAACTAGAGGAGAAGCTGAGTGGTGACACTGCAGCATCTCTGACAATCTCCTGGAGTGGAATTAAACAGCTGGTATTCTCCTCCTGGAGCTGTGTGCATGACGACCACCAACATGTGCAGCTCTCAAGTGTGCACAAATAACCCACAGAACACAGCTGGCTTGTACGCTGGGTGATTTATTTACAAAAAAATTAAAACGTTATTTTTTGCAATGTATCACAACAGGTGATACACTTAAGGATTATGGGATGGGACTCAGTTATCAAATCTCACCTTCTGAATCCAGAAACGCAGGATATTTAGACATCTTTTGGTTGGTCATAAGCTAAAACACACCTCACCCTAAGGAAGAACATCTAGCCATGAGGGCGGCTAATCACCAGAACAGCTGCTTAGGGAGGTCACAGTCTCCCTCTCTGTAAGCATTTCAACCACCTGGATGCATTCCTGTGTCACCTGCTCTGGGTGACCCTGCCTTAGGTGATCTGCAGAGCTCCCTTCCTACCCCATGTATCCTGAGATTTGACTTTGGAGAATTTTCATCTGCTCCCTGAGGGCTCCAGCCCCACCTACCTATCGCTATAGACAGAGCGCTCGAAGAACACCACGGGATTCTGCACATCCCGGAGTTTGCCATCCAGGGCGTTGAGCTGAGCCCGGATCCTGCTGAGGCATGCATACGTCTGAAAGGTGAAAGCCCACCGCTCCGGCCTCTTGTACATCATTTGCAGCACATTCCCACCACTCCTCTGCGATGTGGTCAGCTCCTGCAGCCATGGGAAAAGAAACAGAGCGCTGCCTAACTGCCAAAAAAAGCAGCCCAGGTGAAGTCGGGAGCAAGGTGTCCCCATTAAATTTTACACTGAGTTAGCCAAAATACCCTGTGCTTTCTGCCAAGTCTAAAAGCAATCTCCAGTCCCTCAAAAGCCACTTGCACAGGAATTAGCAGCTGCATTGCCAATGGAATTACAGGTGGCTGGCAAAAAAAATCCCAGCGCTAAAACCGAGTGAGCAGCAGTTCTCAATTTCCTAAGACACTCCAGAGGACACTTTTCATAGCACAGGAACAACCCTCTCCACTCACCTGTTCAAAAGTTAGCTATGGTTAGTGGCTACAAGTAACCCTTTACCACTTCCAGAAATTACATCTGATGTTGAATAACATTTATTCCATAATGGACCCAACAAACTCAAGAAGAGGAACTCAGACATCGTGAAAGCAATCACCAAAAGTGCTGCTATCACGCAGAGTCTTAAAAATACCCAGTCTGTTGGATATACTAGTATTCTGAAATTAGAGGAACATTTGACTTCTTTTTTTCCCCTTTTACCTCACTATCATCTCCAGAGCTTTGCTGGACATTGCACCATCGAGCTACAGGCTCGAGAACCACTTCCCACTCTTCACTGGCTTGCTTCAGAATATTCACAAAGGTGGATTTCCCTGCAGCTGTAGGAAAAGCATCCAGGAACAACGTCAATAAGAAACCACTCGCAGCAGTGTTATTTAACTAGTGTTCAACTCTGCCTTCCACCCCCGTAAACCAGTCTCCCACACCCACCATGATCCAGATCAATTAATGGAGCAACAGGGGTTTTTCTTTATCTGAATTTAAACAGGCTTGACAATGCTCCCAGGCACCTGGTGATATTTTGAGGTGTGATGTGCAGGGCCAGGAGTGGGATTCAGAGATCCTTATGGATCCCTCCCAGTTCAGGAAATTCTGTGATTCCGGGTGTTCTACACCACAAACAGGAAAGATGCGAGGCAAAGCCTATGCAGGATTTCAACACCAAACAGGTGAAGCACTTAAAAACTGTAATAGAAAGCTTTCATATTTTTTTTTCCTCTCCCAAATCTCTTAATTTTTACGGTGTCAGGGTAAAGTCTCTGACATTATGAATGGGCTTGTTTGTGCCTCCTGACCTGATTCAAAGCCTTTTACGGAAGGAAACGGCCAGGAAAATCTTGGATAAGTATCCCTGCTGCACCGCTCTGCCGCAGTGGGAGGAGTCCTCACACAAGGAAAAGGGGGTGGGGGGGATGTGAGGGGGAAAGTGGGGGGGTGGAAATCGGGGGGAAAAGGGGGGGGGGAGAAAGAAAAGAAAAAAGAAAGGAAGGAGGCAGGCAGGAATTGAAGAGTCCGCAGAGCTGTGCCTCCCTAGATACGGCCGAAAGCACCGAGAAACTCGCCTCTCCCTCCAGCCCTCGCCAACTCCCCCTTCCCCATCCCTTTTCCCGCGTAGGCGAGACGCGCCGACTCACCGATGTTGCCCTCCACGGCGACCTTCTTGAGGCGGCCGTCGGGCCTGCTGCGCTTGGGCGGGGTGGCCATGGCAGCCTGAGGGGGCGCGAGGGCGCCTGAGGGGGCGGGGGGAGGCGGGCGCGAGACCCACCTGAGGGGGCGCGAGCCCAGCCCCGCGCGCGCCGCCTTCAAATTTGGCGCGCGACGGCGGCGGGCCCCGTCGGAGCGTCAGTTAACGTCACCGGCTCCCGCCGCAGATGATCCCGCCGCAGGCAAGAGCAGCAGCATGCGGAGCGCATCGATGGGTGCCCACCGGTGCCACGAGCTGCTCCCGTTCTCAGCGCTGCCCCGTCCCGCCCCCCGGGCCAAAGGGAACGGGAAAAGGAGATAAAGCCACCCCCGCTAGCCACCAAGGGCCTTAAACACACTTCCAGGAATGTCCTGGCACTTGCACGAAAGCTGGGTTTAAAGGAGATGGGCAGCATTTGAACTTCAAGGGCTGTTACTGAAAATAATTAGAAAGACACTCAAAATTCTTTGCTTTAGGCTGGAATTCTTTTGTTTAAGGAAGGACTTGTTCCCTGTGAGGGTGGGGAGGCCCTGGAACGGGTTGCCCAGAGAAGCTGTGCCTGCCCCTGGATCCCTGGAAGTGTCCAAGGCCAGATGGGATGAGGCTTGGAGCAACCTGGGAGAGTGGAAGGTGCCCTGCCCATGGCAGGGGGTGGAATGGGATGGCCTTTATGGTCCCTTCCAAACCAAACCACTGCAGAATTCTGCGAAACCCTAAAACCTCCCAGACACCGAACCCAAGGAGCACCAAGTTAAACAGGGAAAAATCCTGAGCCAAAGGCGATGGGCACCAGCAGTAAGGCCGTTGTGGCCCCAGATTTGTGTGAAAAATTGAAGTAAAAGCCAGATTCTAACCACCTTTCCCTCCAGCCAGGTGTGTGAGGAACTTACCACAGGGCAGGGCACTTCAGAAATTGGCATGGATGGGAGGGCAGGAAATCTGGAGTGCTCCAGCTGTTGGAGTCACAGGAGGCTCTTGGGAGAAAGAAAAGCCAAAAAAAGGCACCTGTGCTGCTGCTGGGCAGGGCCAAAATTGGAGTCTGCACCTCCTATGACACGGGGACCCAACATCATCCTTGGATGTGTCCTGGTCAGATGCTTAGGATATGTCGGGAGGAAATCTATTTACAAGTAGAAGACCATTGAGGAGCAAGAAGGAAATAAAGACAGTCATGGTCAAACATAGCTATTTATTTTCTCTTATAAACAGCCTTCAGTTTCTTATTGAAAAAAAAAACAAACCCTAGGATTTAAATATTCTGCCCCATCACGTACAACCATCTGTATACATTATTTACAACTCTCAAATAAAAACGGTGTGGATTTTCAGACATTCAACTTAATTCTTTTTTAATCAAAAGCTGTTTTCATTTAAAACTGAAATCTCCATCAGTGACTACAAACTGAAGCGGTATTGGCACAGTTACCTCACAGTAAGGGTTCTCTTCTTGCATTTTACACATTACACTGTGTTTTCTCCCATATATTTCAGGATTCTAAAGGAGGAGGGAAGGTTAGTGTCGCTTTTGGAGTTGGTTTTTTTTTTTCTTCAAAAATGGCCTTTTACTGAAGCCTTGTTCATTTTTACTGCATCCTTCTTTCTGTCTCTCCCAGTGCACATAAGGCATGTGCCTCTACACCACACAAGCACAGCATTCCCAAGTAGTCAAACAGCCATGATTAATTAAGTGTTCCCTCCACAACACGGCTCGGAAAATTGTCCCCAAGTTGCAAACATACAAAAATAATGAGTATAGTTTAGTGGCTATAAAAAATTAATCTCCCCTAAAAATACAATATTCTATGAACAATTTGGGGAATTGGTTCTTCCAACAAAATAAGGTAATTGGGTATTTTCCTAGGCTGCAAACTGAACCTGGCAATAGGAAAGCATAAGAAAAGCAGGGAAATAAGAAGGTTTAAGACTGAAAATCATTGATATTAATGTTAATGATATTCTCATGTTAAAAGAGAAGATATCCAGGAAAAAAACGATGGGCATCCATAAAACTGCCAGTGGTTTTAGGAGCAAGGGACTGGAAAAGAGACAACTGCTACCAGCAGGGAAGGAAACAAGATTCGGTGCAAAAGGGAGTATTTATTTCAGTAGGGAAAAAAGCAGGGAATCTCTGTTCATGCTGCAGCTCCTTAAACAATCCAGCTAAAAAAGGGGTTATGTAGAGTAACAGCACTGTGGCAGGCAGGAGAGGAGGAGAGGGCAGCAAGGAAAAACACAACTATTCAAAAGGATGTGTTTGTAGTAGAATTTTGTCTGGTGACCCAGGAGAAAGGAAGAGGGGTGAGAAACAGAAAGGAACAATCTGAAAGGTGAGTCCATAGCAGCAAATAGGTGTCCTTACCTGCGGAGGGTCAGGGACAGTGGGAGAGGGCTCAGTTCCTAAGGACTCAGTTCCTAAGGTCAGCGCTCCTCTTAATCTCCACGGAAAAGCAGAAGTTCAAAGCTCTACATTGCATAGTAAGCAGGAAAAGAAACTGGATACTTGCAGATGGGCTGCCTGCCCTTCAAAGCCTGTTTCATGCCCTCAGCCACCTGCACCAGCAGAATGTGGTGGTTTTGTCCCTCTCTGCAGGAGTAACTCGCATCCCTGACCTGGACAACACATCCCATATCCATCCACCTGAGCACTGCCAGTGCTGCCAATGGTGGCCGAGCTCCAGGGACTCGGCTCTTTGCCCCCTCCCAGCTCCAGGGAGGTGCCCTCCCCAAGTCACCACTCAAACCCCTGACAAGACCCAGTGTGCTGGTAGCAACACACCACCACAAATCACAGGAATTGGGGGCCCTACCAGACTGGAAGGCCTGAGGCAGCACTGGAAGCACACCCTGTTCAACCCCACTGGCACTCCCTGCTCTCCTCAGGACCAAAGCTGGAAGGTTTTGTATCTGAGCACTCATCACCCCTCAAAGTCCGCAGTAGGGAGCAGCACAGGGTTTGTTTCTCTGGGGTTCATTTGGAGGGGCAGGGGGTGTCCCCTGCTTTTTCTCCCATAAATGCACTATTTATAAACACATTCACTCGATCCAGATTCCACCGAGTGGCATTTCCACGTGCCTTTAGTCCGAGAGTGTAAACACACGTCAACTTCTGGTCCCACAGCTTTCAGAAGCAAAACAACAATCAAAAGCTTCAAAAAGAAACAGCACGGGGATCCTAAATCCCCACCACTGCAAACACATCCTCAATGATGTTATTTTCAAGTGTTGTGTAATTAAACAATGTGTTCATACAGCTGTCAGGCAAATCATGATCTCCAAGCTTTTATTACGTGCCCAGAAACTTTTTGGTCAGACTTTCTACTGCCAGATATTGAATTTAAAAAAACCACACTATCCACCTAGGACTCATTTTTATACTCAACACATTCCAATCCTGGTTGGCTGAACTGTGGCAAATGCCTCGGATTTCTAGAGCTGGCTGTTCAAAAGAAAAAACCTGCAACAACAACAACAAGAACTAAGCCCTCCTAGGGCAGAAGTGTGCCAGGAACGTGAACAACACTGCACTGGTGTGTCCAAGCAAATCCTCATTTCTACACATTCATCCTTTTTGCTTCTTGCTGGCAATGACACCAAACCAAGGAGCCGCCCTAAAATTTAACCTAGGGAGACATCAACTGTCCAGAACCTGGGAGCTCCTGCCTTGCTCACTCTGTGTCTCACCCGTGCCATTTGGATTTGGGAGATGGGTGGCTTTTGCACTGTCGGGTGGATGGCAGCACAGGAAAAGCCAGAAGATCAGGATCCCCCACCGGAGCCCAGCAGCTCCCAAGTGAGTCATTTCTGTGCTCAGCTGTTCCCTGCTGTCTGTGCCAATGGCCACTCACCTCTTCTGCAGGCTCCTGCACACCAGTTCCAACTTTACCCGGCCTTTCTGGTCAAGCCAAGGTGTGCAAAACAGAAGCTCAGCTTCTCTGTCATGTGCTCACCTTGACCTCACCTGTTCCTCTTCCCAACAGCTGGAGTTCCCTGAAGATGAGCAGTGATTTTAAAGGGGGGAGAACACCATCACAATAACAAAACTCCAGAGCAGCCCATGAAATGATCTCCCCTCCAAGACATTTTCTCAAATAGCAAACAGTGGCTGCCAGTGCCCCTTCCTCAGTGCCAGGCTTTGCATTCCTAACTTAAAAACACCTTTCCACCAGTTATTTTGCAAGCCAGGTTTTCCTTATTATCATTATTACTACTGTCCCAGTGCAATTTTTTATAGGGAATATTTTCCCTAATTGTATTTGTGCAAACTACCTGTTCATTTGGCAACTGCTAGGGGAACTTAACAAGCTGGCTGACCCAACTGATGTGTTCCTGCTAAGAAAATAAAAGCAACTATGCAAAGTCCCATGGCAGCAGACATGGAACTCCTTGCTAAGCACAAGGTCTGTGTAATTTTGACACCACCTTTGCTGTTCCACTGTAGCAAGAACGTCGCTTTTCTTTGTAAGAAGTAATCTAGTTTCAAAAAATTCTATATTCATCTCTAAAAAAATAAGACAAGTATTTGTATTAAAAGCTGGAGATCATTGATTTCAGCAAGTTATGGCTTTTTTTTTTTTTTTAGTGTAAGCATAGATATATATATATATTTAAAACAAGTTTCAGTAAGTGTCTGGGTGTTAGTACATATTTTCTGTTTCCAGCAATGTTCAGTATTGTATGTGCTTCGCACCTCAGAAGTGAGTCTGCCAAGGCACTTAGAGAATGTAAGCAAGTCTTCCAGGGACTTCATGAGAATGGGCAACCACTGACACAACACAAGAACCCATCCACCAGCAGAGTCAATCCCCCAACCAAGCATATTTCCTTTATAAACACTCAGCACCTGCTAGAAATTCCACGATGAATAACAACAATAAAATAATAATAATTAAAAAAAGCTATTTACCACATGTCACTAACAGAGAAAATACTTCCCCTAATAAAAGCTCAGAAAGTAGATCTCAGCTGTCACTGGTAACAGCACAGGGGGGTTGTTTTGTTTTTTTTTTAAAAAACAAATTAACGAAAAACAAATACCACACACTTGCTTAAAGAAACAAATAACTTCATGAAGTCCTCTTCTTTTTATCTGTCCTTGGAGGTGAGTTTTTCAATCAGTTCTTGAAGTGGTGCAAGTTCTCTTCTATCAATAAGGTTGAATTCCTGTAACAGGGATGACGAGAAAGACATACATACGGAGTTTTGTGGACACAGCTCGGGGGGAAGCCTTATTTAGCCAGAATTCATCTGGCAGTCAGCTCTCCAAGCCCAGGTTCGGCCACTACAGCCTCCCCTACCCATCTGCCACTCGCTGACCAGCAGTGTTCCACTGCGTGAAGCTTTTTTTCCCTCTTAAAGGAAGGAAACTTAAGAAGATGCTGGAGGGTTTCTTCCCCAGAAGGGAAGGGGGATGACGTAGCTTTGAAGCAAGAACGCGGCTTGCAATGTCCTTACCTGAACAAAAAATATAAAGTGCTTGAAAGAAGTGTTAAGGTGTGCCTCTTCCTGCAGCTGGATCACAGGGTCAAAGTGCTGGTGGTAGATGTGAGCATAAACTCTGAAGAGACGCTTGAGAATTGTCTTGGCCACTGACATGAAGTTCTTTGGGAATGGTACGCCTGGGAAGAAGAAAATAGATGGTTTACTCTTCAGCTCCCAGGCCACGTTTTGTCTGCTTTGAAAGCCACTACAACCCTGGTGAAATCAGTTTCAACAGCAGACCTTTGCCACTGCACAGGTTTTATTAAAATTGGCTGGGAAACAGCAACCAGCTACTGGGAGCAATGAACTCTAACTGTCACTTCCCCAGGCTAAAAAAAGACATGTATCAACCATCTAAAAAGAGGAAACCTGTCTAGCTTCTCCTCACCTACTAGTCTCCCTTGCCAGCTCAGCTCTTCTGTAGCCTTTCCAAGTGTCCAAGTCCTGCCTGAAGGCCAAAGGCCCAGGCTCTGGATGCTCCGAGGCCAGTCAGGACCTCACCAATGCTTTCAGTGAAAACATGAATGTTTTCACGCTCCTGCTTCAGCCTGCCCTGCACACATGTACATTGCATTTCCTCCTCTGGCTGCTGCAGCACACGGGAAATTTCATATTTTGCTGGTTAGTTTGTGGCCTCCGAATTTCTCTCTGAAGGCATGGTTTCTCTAAAGAAGCGCAATGAAAATGTGTCAAAAGCCTCAGAAACTATTTGCAAAATTAAGGTAACTAAGAGATCGCCCCTGTTATCTTTTCCAAACTGTTGGTTGGTCATTATTTTCCTCCTGCTTTCTGAAAGAAGCGTCTTTAAAACATCTATTTTTCATCTTCACATAAAAAAACACCAAGAAAAAAAAATTATCAACTTAAGATCAAAGCTGCAATTCAGCTTCTTTGGAGATAAGGCCTGAAAGTTCTTCACGACACCCAAACATCTCTTCTTCGACAAAAAGCTACCAGTCACTGGTTATAAGCGTCTGAGGCCCTCTGCTTTATTTCTAAAGAAACAACTCACTGTTCCAAGTGAATTAAACACCAGACTCAATGAAGAGAGACAGTTATTTATTAGAAACAGTACTTCCTGCATCCAGAATTCTGACAGGTGTTTATTACGAGTACTAACACATGGATCAGAGTTCACGTAATACAACGTATCTTAAAAGATAAGCGTGTTTAGATAGATAATGTAACCTTCTAAACCTGCCCTACACATCAATCCCTAAGGAGACCTTTTAATGCTGGAGGATTGGAGTGTTCTGTACAAGTATAAGCCAAGTGCACTGTTCAGCTGCATTTATTCACTCACCTATTTTAGAAGGAAACAGCGTCTCGTCATCCAGCTGGTCCTGGACCCAGGTCATCAGGTAATCAATGTACTTGGGTGCGGAGCACTTGATGGGCTTCTTTATGTTCGTGCCATCTGCCCAGTGGTACTCATACCTGGGGTGAGACAACGCTGCATTTAGCACCAGTGCTGCCCTCCTGATGGGACGGCAAGGCTGCTGCTCCCTGTGCTCCCACACCCTCTCCTCGGAACCGAGGACTGAGCGCTCCGCATCACCGTGGCCTGCTCCTTGCCTGGCCTCCCCACTGCAATCCCGCTCCATTGCTTCTTGCAGGCCTTCCCAAACTTCAGTCACACAGCCACAGCAGCTGGCAACACTCGGCATCTGCAGCAGCTGCCAGCTATGCTCATCAGACCCATCCAATTTAGGCCATTTCTTTACATTTGAAAATACTCTCACAAAATTTTGCATAGCTGAAAACCAAACTAGGTTAGCTCTCGCCAGAGATCCCAAATTATGGCTCTTCTACAGACACAGGTAGGTTCCTAGGAATGCTGCTAAAAATTGGGAACTGATAGAAAGTGCCTTTCAGCTAAAAGAAGAGGTCTGAAGCAATGTGCACTGGTGGAAGGTGTCCTTGCCCATGGCATGTGGTTAAAACGAGATGAGCCTTAAGGTCCCCTCCCTACTCTGATGAGTCTCGAATTCTGATTCTATGGTTAAGAGGACTTCTAGGCTACGTACACAACCAGACAGAAACAAGTCCTCCTCAAATTCAAAATGGAAAGGTATTTTGCCTGGCTTGGGGAATGCAGCTGACACCAGTCCAGATGGGGGATAATCTTGGAAAGATACTGCTTAAAACCCCCAAGCACACCTAACATGGGGAGTCTGACCATACCAGCTCCCAAGTGAACCACAGGGTTAGTATATGAGAGATAACACACATGGTTTTATGCAAAGCTCAGCTGCATCTGATAAATCTGTCCTCTTGATTTGTTTAGCAAATTCAGTTTTGTCAGAACAACTACTGGGAGAATATTTTCACCATAAACAAATTTGTTGAGGGATTATGAAGGTGCAGCTCACAAAAGGACACCCCCCCCTCATTTTTCTAACAGCAACAAATCAGAGGGTCTGAAAGCATTTTAAAATTTTATCTAAGAACACATGCAAAAATCTCAGACACACCAAATGGAGCATGTGGCTGGATTTATGAAAAAACAGTATTTCTCACCACCCAGTACTGTCTCAATACCAAGATTTAGGTAGTATTCATGTAGGACAAATATCAACACTTAGCTGAGGCGCCAGGATCAGTCCAGAGCCAGAGCAAAACAACAAATTGAATCAGAGAGCAGGAAAAAGCACAAGCACTGGATGTCTCAATAAAAGCATAAGCAAGAATCCAAGAAGGGCACAGGGATTCTTACACAGACATCTATTATTCCTACAATACCTACAAAGAAGATTTTGGTAAGCCCTAATGGAATGCCTGTATATAGAAACTTTTAATCTTCATTTAAGAAGCCTTCATTAATTTTTCAGAAAAGAAAAAAAAAAAAAAAAAAAAAAAAAGGGGGGGGGAAAAGTTTAATAATTAATTTACTTCCCAGGTTAAAGGAAAAAAAAAACAAACACCAAAAAATATAAACACAGACCAAAAAAAACCCCAACCCTTAACAGAAGTTCAAATCCTTCTTTTCTTTCACATCCTTGCCACCTGACTCTGGCACTCAACTCAGCTAGTCTCAAGTTTTCAAATGAAAAATCATCTCAAAAACTGCACCCAGGCAACAGTGTGAAAAACAGGCTCTTACTTTGGACCAGCAGACATCACGGGGCAGCTCTCCTCCGTACAGAAGTCCGTGATGGTTCCATAGAGCATATTGATCTGGTTGAAGAAATCGACAGCTGAAAAGCAAAGAAACCACGCATTAGCACTCAGCAGCACAGGATTCCTACAGCCCAGACTTTACTGTAAAGCACAGGTTCTGGAATGAGTTTTGGGAAAAAAACTTCATTGCTGTTGCTTTTTAAAGATCCATTATAAAAGAGATGCAGAATGCAACCACCAGCTTTCTGGAACAGCCTCCAGCAAGAACTGTCTGATTGTTCACTGCAGCAAAATCTTCAGCTGGAAGAAGAAGACAAAGGAAGGAGAAAGCCTAGTTATTTCCTTTCCTGAAAGTTTGGTGCATTTTATTACAATCCCAAATTCTACTAGGCAAGTGTGGAATCACAGAAAAATTTTCAGCGTAAACTTTGCAACTTGAGAGAGCAGGTACTCATTAGGTGATGGTGGCTTTCCTCAGGCTTTGTATTCCAAAGGGACACCTTTCCCAAGAACATTTCATACAACCCCAGACTGCTTCAGGTGGGAAGGGAATTTAAGGATTATCCAGTTCCACCCCTGCCATGGGCACAGACACCTTCTTCTGCCATCTCAGGGCACTCCAAGCCCCACCCAACCTGGCTTCAGACACTTCCAGGGATGGGGTAACCACAGCTTCCCTGGGCACCCTGTGCCAGGGCCTCACCACCCTCCCAGGGAAGGATTTCTTCCTTACAGCCCATCTAACCCTACTATTATAGTTAGTCTTGCAGTTAATTACTCCAAACTCTTTGAAAAGGCGGTTCTTTTTCAATAACTAAGAGCAGGTTCAGTTGCAAGGAACTCTGGCCACTGCAATCAGTTTATAAAATCCACTTTATCTGCAGGTATCTTTCAGAGGATAAACGGCCAAGATTAGACAAACGTCAGTGGAGCAAGTCACAGCTGCTGCTCAGCAGATGCAGGACACCAGCCCTCGCTTCTCAAGTGCCCACAGGAACTGTTAGTTAAGTTTCCATTCCCTGCTCTCAGCAGAAACCACAGCCCACTGTTTGCTTCAAGGCAAGCATGTTCAGAAAACCCACACAGGCTGCGACAAAATGACTGATGATGGCAAATACCACACTTGGAAGTCTCAAAATCCACAAGCACATCAAGTCATTCTCTGAGACACCAGTCAGGCTGAGAGCTGATCTAGAAGCAGCAGGGCGCAGCATGTTCGGTTTTGTGCTCTCAGGGTAGAGAAGGGTAAAAGCAGTGATTTGAAGTCACCCATTTTGTCTTCTCACAAGACCCCACTGTGAGCAGAAGGAGCTCAGAGCCACCACTGGTGCTCGGTGTGGTGCAGGGATGCTGAGGGAAGGGAGTACATCCTCACTCTTTAATTACACAGCAACAATTTCATCCCAGCTAATTCAGCAGCCAAGTCACTGGGGAAGGGAAAAACTGCTGCCACACAGGAAAGCAGAGATACAGAGTGAAGGAACCACCAAAAGGGAAGGATGCCAGCAATACATGAAGCATCTTTAGCAATGCTTAGTCACACAAGTGAGCTGGCTTTTTCTCTGCTCAATTTTGCAATGCAGTGTGAATAAACTTTTGCAAAGGATGGTGTCAGCAATTCCAGCCTGCCCTGGAAGCAGTGGCAAGTGGTGCACCAGAGCACTGCAAAACTGGTTGGGAACAGGAAGGTGGAAGTCAGTGTGACGGTTTTGATTCCCAAACATGCCAAAGAGCAAGAAGAAAAAAGGCAGAACCACAGAAACAACTAGAGGACATTTAACTCAAGCATAATTTCTACTGCAGTGCACAATCAACCCCATACCACCACTGGAGCACATCAAGCCTAAGAGGCAAAAGATGAGGAAACACCCAGACAGGGCACAGAGCTTGGGGCAGCCAAAACTGTACAGGCTACGGAGTGCAAAGGGAGAATCCATTCTTTAGGAGCAGATGGCAAAATTCATGCAGCAGGGAGAGGGAGGAGGAGGAAACAAGGTCAAGCAATCAGAAAACGCTCATTTAGGCATTATTTTTTGGCCTGAAAGCAGAGAGTTTGAACAAACAGCTTTAGAATAAGGGAAAAGAATGACATCAGAGACTTATCAGAGCAAAGGCACAAAACCTGGTAGGAACTAAAGGAACTAACTTCAGGAAAATTACAAACCCCATTAGAATCACAGAATTATTCAGGTTGGAAAAGACTTTGAGATCATCAAGTCCAACCTGTGGCTGATGGCCACATATAGCTGTTCCCTGGACATCTCCAGGGATGTGGACTCCAATGCCTCCAATGCTTGACAACGTTTTCCATGAAGGAATTCTTCCTGATGTCCAGCCTGAACCCTGAGGCTGTTTCCAGTCACCCTGTCCCTGTTTGCTGGGTGCAAAGCCTGACCCTCATCTGGCTGCACTGCACCCTCCTGTCATGGGGTTGTAGAGAGCAAGGGCCCCCAATCCTCCTTTCCTCCAGGAATAGAAAGGGACACACAGCTGTCCTCCCACAAGTGTCAGCCCACTTTCAACACCCTCACCAAGAAGAAAAGGCCAGTGACTCACTGTTAACTGCAACCCATTCATTTAAGTCTTCCCCCTCTGGAAGCATCACAGCCATCCGTAGGTTGCCGCTTCCCAGGGTGGCCTCGGCATGTTTTAGCAGCTCGTACTGATGAGACCCCTCGGGAATATTCTTCTTTGGTTTGAAGGTTTTGGAAGAGCGACTACCACTGCAAAACAGAGAGGAAATATTTAGAGACCTTTTGGAACAGGAATTACAAAGGAAACAGGCATCCAGTCCCAGGTATGGACAAGATGAACATTAAATACTTCACCCATTCACATATTTTCATGTTGCAACAGGGTATTTACCAAAAACTGGGATGCTAAAGTAGCAGGTATTCTGACTGGTTTTAAACCATTTTCTGGCCCTATCACCTCTTTACCTAAAGTTTTGTTTGGAAAAACATGGACTGGCTTAGAAAAAAATGTTTAGACGTTTGAATTTTAAACCATGGCAGAATGCTTGGATGGCACATGAGCCCCCAACATGCCAGAAACATTTTGTGTAGAATTAAATATTTGCAGGGAAGTGTCAAATGAGTCAATATTTGTTAGAGGTTTGGTGTATGAGCTGAGAAAAGACTTCTGTCAGAACAGGCAAACTGAGCTCTGAATTCCAATGCAAGTGGAAAGCTGTGAAACCCAAACAGCACAATTCTCATTAAAATTTTATCCAGATCTCATTTCTTTATACGAAGACTTGGCCAATGTTTCACCATCTCTCTTAGGATCAAATGTTCCACTGGTGGGGTGCAAGGGTAGTCTCCCTTTATTCTAGAGAGAAATCCTTTACTTAAGACATTCTCCCCTGTGAGAGAAGTGAGGCCCTGGCACAGGTTGCCCAGAGAAGCTGTGGCTGCCCCATCCCTGGAATTGTCCAAGACCAGGCTGGAGGGTGCTTGGAGAAACCTGGGCTAGTGGAAGGTGTCCCTTCCCATGGCACGGGGTTGGAAGGAGATGGGCTTTGAGGTCCCTTCTAACACAAACTATCCTGGGATTCTGTTCTATGGTCCCAGAGCTGCTCTGACTCTCCAGGGCTCCAAAGGAGCAGCAGCATCCTCCCCTTCCCACGGGCCTCTGAAGTGTTCGTAGGTGTTGTGAAGAAGGGCTTGGCCGGACTTCCAGGGATCCTGGGATGGTACACCTGCACAGCCACGTACATTCACATGGACACCCGACCAACACCAGTGCAGCCTGCTGCTAAACGCAACCAGGAGCCAGAAGGAGGAGGAGGGAACATCCTGCTCCTGTCTGTTCTGTTACAGAACACTTGTAGCTGCCTCTATCATCTGCACTTCACCCTAAGCCAGGACACCAGATACGAATCCTGAATAAAAGAATTGCCTCCCAGTGGGAGTGAGAAGCTTCTGTGGCTCAGGGAGTTGCTGTCACCTCCCATCCCACCAGCCACCTGCATCTGGTGCCAGGCCAGACTCAAATCAGCTCTGAATAAAGAAAAACTGAGAAAAGAAAACCCAACAAAAACCCCAAAATCTCTTGACTGACTACTTCACTCAAACCCAATTATTTTCTTTTCAGGAACAGAGCCACTTTAGAGGCGCTTTGCCAATACAAGGGAGTGAAAATACAACCTAAAACAGCTGGAGAGCAGAAGAGACTGGGATCACTATCTTTCCACAAGTGTCAGCATAAGCAAAAGGAACCCAACACGAGCTAACCACAACCTGGAAAAAGATTATGAAATAACTAACCCAAGTAACTGTATTTTAGCACAAAGAGTAAGCCCGACATAGGGACGAGGGTTTGGGAACAGGGCACAAGGAAAACGTGGTGAAGGAATTCCCTAAGTGAGGAGTTTATTCTGAGAAACTCTGGGTTGGAATTTACCATGCCCACCCCAGCTTGTGAGTCTGCCAGACTACATACCAAATCACTGCAGATCTGTTGAATACCCTGCACAGATCCACAGTCAAAGAAGCAGAAAATGAAGAAGCAGAGAAGAAGCAGAAACATGTCAGAAAAACCTTTAGGTAGCATTTAGTCCCTGCTCCCCTCTTCCCATAAAACTGGGGGGTTCTTCCCATAAGCTGTCAATGGCTGTGACAACAGACTGAACTACTACTCTGAACAAGCCATTCTGTCTTTGCTTCCAATACCTTTCTGATCCCTGCTTCTCAAATTCAGCACAGCCACCCCAAGATAGCAGGAAACGGTCTCACACGAAAGGCAGGCAGGCATCCAAAAGGAAAAGTAATTAGGATAACTGCAGCCTAGTAGTTGTTGTGTGCTATGGAAATACCTGCAATTTTGGCAATAAATTATCAGAATTTCATGCACTATGCAATTCACCGACGCCAGTTAACACCCTCCGTGAGACACAGCTCAGGGACAGCGGAATGCAGCCTCTCTAAGCCAAAATCTTTATAGGATGTGTTTTTTCTTGGAAAACCTGGTTAAAAATATTGGATTAATACGCAGTATTCCAATTACTTTACTAGTCCAGCAGCTCTCCTATTATTTAACAAAAAAAAAAATCCTTTTATGCCAATCTGTCTCACGTGACAGATTCAATAAGTTGTCTTCACCCAGGTCTATTTCCTCAACTCCTGGGCCATCAGTGAAAAAAGTAACTTTGAAGAGTTCTGCCTGGAGGCCAACAATACACACCATCATCTATGTCTGGGTCATGTGTGACATTTTATTTTAAGCTACATTCCATAATGGAATTGGCCATTTCTGTTGAGGTTTTAAAATGCTTTAAGATAGTAGGCAGCACCTACTTTTTCCTGTTAAGAGTCTCTGAGTTCTCCTTCATATTAATGCAGAAGTGAGAGGGGACAGAGAAAGCAATGAAGATCTCATTTTTCTTGGACATAAAAAGGTCATGAAATGGGGAGCACGTGGAACCATCCCCACTATGTGCCACAACCGATATGCAGCCCTTCAAGCAGAACTGACTTCTCAAGAAATTCCTGCGATCCCAAGGAAGCTTTGCTCCCTTCACTCCCACATCCGATGTTTCTAGCAAATGATGCCCTTCTATTTTTACAGGGAGCTACAGCCCCAGCAGAGCCAGCTGCAGCCCAGCACTAAATGAGGAACTCTGTCTGAGGCTGTGTGCAGAAGCCTCAGGAGCCTCGGCAAGCCCTTTCCACCAGCAGGAGCCCACACAGCCACCTCACAAGTCGCCTGGAAGCAAGAACATCACATTGGACAAAGCTGTCCTTTTAGCCCCTCATCTGCTGGCAGGGGGTGGGTTCTGTGATGCACGTTCTGCAGGCTCTTCTGTCTCAGGTTGGTAAGAGGATGGTTCCAGAAGAAAGGAAAAATTTGAGGTGTACTGCTCACCCCACACTGCCTCGACAGCTCATCTCAGCTTCAAACACAGCACTGTCAGATGTTCTGCACTCAAAGCAGCTTAAATATCCAGCCTCAGCTCTTGATATATCAACTTCCCAGTAACTGCTTCCAGGAGAAGCCCTTGGGCTGGCCTAGCTTAAACCTCCTCGCTCCCAACCATTTGTCCACAGTGCCTTTCAGCAGAGATTTTTATCCATTTCCAGCAAGTCTGCTGCAGGTTTGGGGAAACCTGAATTAAACCAGGTACGTTTAGGCTTCTTATCCATAGAAGCTAACCCTTCACAGCTTGTTCTCACCACAGAACTAACCTCAGGCTCTCACCTGCTGTGCAGTGGCAGCATTTTCAGCATACACCTGCCAACTACGTTCCTCTAACTGCTCCATTATGCTGAGGTCCACTTCCTTGGGGTAAGGAGTGAGTGACTAACTCCTGCAAGTACAGCTGTACCACTCAGCATCTCCCCAAGGCCATCAACACCATGGCAGGCTGAAATAAGCCCTTCAAAGTATTTGGAAAAGCTGAAGAGAGTTTCAAAAAGCCGAACTCAAGACCGTGCACAGAACATTTACACAGGGCATGGAAAGTTTCCCTATTTTAACTTCTGCTTTTTCACCTTCAAACACCTTTACAAGCATTAATTCATCCTCACAAAGTATCTTTGAAGTAGGGGTCATTAGTGTCTCATTACACAGGGAAACTGAGGCAGCAGCTCACTGCCACAGGCAAACGAGCAAATTTATAAGAGAAGCCCCCAAGTTTTAGCTCCGTACTTGTCTCCCTTCTCCTGCTATGCCTCTTTTTAAACACAGAAACACTCTAAGACAAGACCCAAATTCCCGAGAAGCAAACATTTCCAGCCTTTAAACAATAATACAAATAACTTCTTCCTAAGAATAGAAACATCAGAGTAAGATCAGTTTTGCACCAGCCAACAGGCCAACATAGAAGTTAAACTAAAAGCTCAAGCTACTACTTGACAATGAAATCAACAGCTGCAGCCTTTAAACATGTTTTCCTTGTGACAACCACAGCACCAGAAAGACAGCAGGTAAAATTATGTTGAACATGTTCAAAATATGCTTGATGAGATTGAACTTGAGCATTTCTATTTATAAAATGGAATAGTCACATCATTTCTGTTTTGAAGAAGAGTGCAAGAGCAAAGCGTTGCTACCTTCAGTTCTTACAGCACCAAAATGTCAACTTTTTCCAATCCAACTCCCATTCATTGCAGTAAGCCTGTCTCAGTCCAGTCACTTGAGTCTGCAGGTAGCAAAAGCAAGACAGGAATTCAGGATGCATTCCATGCAGCAGCTCTGGGAAGCAGTTAGGAGCTGCCAACTCCTTACACAACACAGTTGCTCTCCCAGAGGGTAAGGCAATGGTTTGAAAGCAATTTCAGGCCTAGAGCTCTTGTTTTGGTTTAAGGAGGAATCAGTGGCACTGACCTGAAAAATTTCCCCAGACACATGGTCATTCCTATAGGAACAGAATACATGGGGTTTATTGTTAATTACTACACCACAGAGTAACTTCAATTCTCTTTGGGCTTTTGAACCTGAAGATGCTTCTCAAGGGGTATATGGTATTTCCTTCCACTGGTGTACTGACAGGGAAATCAGTGATTCTATGAGATTTTTTTATTCTCTACCCATCAAGGTAGGGACTGAAATCTGGCTGAAATCATTCCCCTTCTAGGAAAAAAAGCTGTCTTCACAGACTGAAGTTCCCTGCAGATTGGCAGATGAAAAAGGCACCATCTCATGAATAGCTCTTAAAAAACACGGGTCCCATTGCACACAAGACTCTACAAGTTAAAAGAGCAGATGTTTATCAGATGACTCACATCCAGGAAAGAGAAAGTTATTTAGGGTAGCCTTAATGAACAGTTTTGCTTTTGCTTGCCCCAGCTGCCAACCTGAGAGTCAAAGCCAACATAACCTGTACACATCCACATTCTTAAAGTGCATTTTTTCCTGCTAAACATACACAGTTTAGAGTCAGTACTTTGAGACAATGCAGGGTTGGTCCAGCACAACTCTTAGATGCACCAGAACAAAGGTTTCCCTTCAGGGGAGGGGGAGCAGGGGACAAAGCGGCAGGTGTTTAGGGAATGGTCACTGCCCTGTGCCCTCACTCCCCCTGCAGCAGCACATGGTGGCAAATCCACAAGGATGTGAGGTGGCCACAGCCTGTTTTCCAGCCAAGCCAGGCATCTACGCTTCCCTCTGCCTCCTTTTCCCATCTGCAGGCTGAGAAAGTGCCTGTAAACAAGTGGGAGGTGTTATCTCCAGCATTCGTTGTCTGCTACAACTCCACCCAATGGTGGTCCTGCTATTTACCCACTTAGATGCAGCCCTTCTCCCAAGTAATCCCAATTCCCAGTGCAAGGAACCAAGCAAGCGTCCAACCCCATCCCATGACAGGGAAATCATCATCAGTTTGCTATGCTTACAACCAAAATAAATTCCCTTGTTTCATTTACAAGGCATTCATTTAACACACTTTCATCTCCTGGAAAATCCTCAAAATAAACAAAGCAAGTCACAGTTGCCCTCACTGGATACTACCAGAGCCCTGTCTATGCACTCCAAACACAATTAAACTACTCCCAAGGCAGCCAATGGCTGCGGAAGTGACTCAACCTCTCCTGCCCTGTTCCCTGCAGGATTAACAGAGAGGGGCAGGCCAGAGCCACGAACAGCAGTATCCAGCGGTATCCATCACAGAAAAGCTTGGATCCAAGTTTTCCAGGCAATCATGCCCTCCTGATTTGCAGAGACAGGCAGGAAGACACGGGGAGAGCACAGGAACCAGAACACGTCTGCGGCACAAAACCCACAGACTCCCCAAAGGCTCACTGAGTGTGTTTTATGCATGTCGCTGCACTGCTGCTCCCAAGTGTCCCACAGACTTTTTCCAAGAGCTTTAGAACCACCAAACTCGGCGACATTTTCACTCTGATTAGAAACAAAGAAGCTTGCAGCAGGGACCCAAGTACCTTCGCATATTCTCCTTTTCCTGACACCCATTTGAAATCCTGTGGCATGAGAGAAATCAAGATTATCCCAAACATTTCGTTGCACACCCCCAGGAATCCACTGACTACCCTGAGGCAAACACCATGCTGTCTTCATCCACAAAAATTCAAGCTTACTACAAACAGACTTTATATTTTTAAGAAAGGTGAGCACTAGTCTTGGCTGTTCTGTTGGGTCCTTTCAATCAGACCGAGGTTCCTCAACTATTTACAAAATTTACATTTACTGTGGACATACACACACACACCCTCATAGAACTGAAAAGAATAATCCAAACTAGATTTATTTCTTCTAATAGCCTAATATTCACGTGGTACTTGTTTAAAAGAGCAGGCTACTGGAGCTTTGAAGAAGGTAAACATGAAGTACTCCTTTTCCAACTGCTGTGCTCTTTCCTGTGAGATGGAGTTCACTATTTTGAACATTTCAGCCCCTAATTAAGCTCCCTCCAAGGCTAAAGAGCACTATTTCCTCACTAATGTTCCCCTCTTTTCTCAACCATCACTTATTTCTGTCAATTAGCATCAGCTCACTCAAAAGGGAGGACACAGCACGAACTTCAACTCAAGCCAGAACTTTACCCAGTAATGTTTCAAAGTTAAGTTTCCAAAAAGGTTCAAACCTCTTTACTGCAGGAACGTACCAAATACACCATTCAGTGGACACAACCACACTTTGTTTTTTTTAAACCTACCCTTCCCCGTATATAAAACTGAGCAATTCATCAAAGAAGTACAAGGAAATACGTAAAGCTCCAAGTCTGGGTTGCTCCTTTCAGTGACACACTGGCTGGCGTTCCAAGGAAGAGCCCTTGTTCACAAAGAAGGAAGGAGCTCAAGATATTTCTCCAGAGTACCTGAGAATATCCTGGAGCAGCCTGGAGAGCTCCAGCCTGCCTCAGGCAGGCTCACATGCTGCCAGTCCCTTGAAGCATCGCCTGGCTGCAGGGCCAGGAGGCAAAGGGAGAGCGTGCCCAAGAAATACGGCAGGTGATGGATGAGCAGTTTGCCTATTCATGACTCCTTTACTCCAGCACTTCTTCCATGTGATGAACAGGGACCAGTGTTCCACACAAAAGGTGCCCGCTGCTTTCCACAGCAAACTGCTCCTCCTGCCTCACAGATTTCTTTACATTCAGCTGAATTACATGTCTGTCCATGGCTAGTGCCCTCTGCATCCCAAGCTGCTGCTAACAGTCACACCCTGTAAATACATTTACAAGTAGGAAGCAGAGCTTTGCAGAAAGCCATCTACAACCCACTGAGAGTGATAAATTGCAGTAATAAAAGCTTGGCTCTAGCATCAGATTAGATCCTTACTTGTACACCAAATATAGTGCTTGGAGAACATGCCTCAGAACATGGATGGCTTCCCAAAATGCTGATCAGTGCTTTTGGAAACTGATGCTTAATGAATGACTAAAGCAAATCTAGTCATACAACCTAGGAAATCGCATCAGGGCTTTTCTAAAGGAAGAAAAAAAAAAAAAAACTTAACCGAAGAGTTTAAGACAGTCTTCAATCCTTTAAAACACAATAAAAGTAACCACCTCTTAATGTGCTTAGGGAACAGGCAGTTAAAGGAGAAATTTAGCTAAATTTTCATGGGGAAAGAGCCACTTTAGTACTACCTAAAAGGCTGCCCTTTACTGTAACCCCCACGCAAAACATGGGAAGGGATGGGAACATGGCAAAGGACAAATACTCGGCAACTTCCCAACAGAAAATCTCAAACAGAGACTGAAGATTACACTTACACTTGGATTAACAGGCAAAATGGGGTCTGGATCCAGGAACTAAGAATCATTAGAGGCAAGAAATGACACAGAGAACAACAGGAAGAAGGAATAGACAGGAGGCAGCAATGAATAATCTAACAGCTTTCCAAAAATACACTGCAATATCTCACCCCCAAGTATCTCTTAC
This sequence comes from Cettia cetti, assembly GCA_013401135.1. Classification (NCBI taxonomy): domain Eukaryota; kingdom Metazoa; phylum Chordata; class Aves; order Passeriformes; family Sylviidae; genus Cettia; species Cettia cetti. Next base: position 44,626 of record VZUI01046344.1, read on the forward strand.
ACAACCCCTACATTTAATAAAATCCTGTATGCACCATCTTCAGGAAAATCTGCTTATCTCTTTCAAAGTATCTTATGAGGATAACCCTCATGTGAGGGGGAATGACTGCACCTACATAGACAGGAGCACATTTCTTTTGAAATTATTTAACCTTAAACATTTCACAATTGAGCCCAAAGTCAGCTTAATGGTTCTATGAATTTAAACATTCAGACTTTTCCTTTTATTTTTTCCACTCTTACTGCAGCAAGAAATTTTAAGAAGAGCCGTCAATCACGAAAGTCAATGATAGGACATTAGAGAAGCTGTTTTCCCAGAAGATACACCTCAGCATTTGAAAAAGCAGTATTTTGCAGCAATAATGTAAAAGACAAAGTAAAGCCATTTTGATTCCTAGATCCAGAACACTGAGCAAGTTCCAAAAACAATTAATCCATTCAAGCAAAACCAGGACTGTGCTACTGAAACTGGGAAAAACACAAAGTACCAGCTACCAAACAAAAAAATAGGTTATTTCATTAAGGTCAAAACAGAGAACCCACCAAATCATTATTTGGGTTGAAATGTGTTCCGTATGAAAACTCAGTTGGATCAATTTTTAGCAAAAGAGGAATTTACCAAAGCTTACCAAAGCTCATTTGTTCAGTTTGTCATAAAGAAAGGAAGTAGACTTGAGATAAAGACAAAAAATCCAGGCATTATGAGACCTTATCTGCAAGATGTTCTCCTTCATGTGAGGAAGGGATTAAGATTTTGTATGTCAGTATCTAAGGGAACATAAGCAATTAACTCCAGAGGCAAGTGACCACACTGAAAGATGAAGTGGTACAAGGACAGACTACAGTGAGTGATCTTCAGAGAGGGATTCACTAATCCAGAGGTAGGAGTTCTGTGGGGTTTTTTTAAAGAAAAGACAATTTCAGAACTTCAATAATAAATCTGAATCTTTTTCTTTTGTAAATAGTTTTCATCCAGCTTCCTTTTTATAGAAGTCTTGCCAGCAGAGGATAACACAAGCATGTTATAACAAAAAAACAAACAAAAAAAACCAAACCAAACAAAACAAAACAAAAAAAAACCTCAAGTAAACCTCAGCTAAAACTCAAGTGAAACATGGGCTCAGGTATGTAAGATTACCAAAAGGAATGGATTCCTGCCAAGGATCAGCTATGAACTGGAGAAGAGAAGAGAGGATAAACAAGGTAGAAGTGTCCTCACACACCAGAAAAAAAAGCCAGAAGCAAAGTTTGGACAAGAAGCTAAGGTCACAGTTGGATTTTAGGGGGAGAAAAATACACAAGAAGAGTGAGTGAATTCACTTCCATGGACTGCTTTTGAAAGTATTAAAATACATTTGCAAGGCAAAAACTACTGTTATCTTCATGAATTCTCAGGGTGGGTCTGGCACCCAAAATTACCATCTCCTCCTCATGAACTGACTTACTGCTGACTCAGGCTATGGATTTGAAATGGGAAGTGAAGCCTTAAATCAAACAGATGCTTGAGATGCACCACGCTTTTCACCTAAGCTCACTAAGAAATTAGAAGTTATTTCAAACTTACTCTCCAGGAACCAATGTAAGCTGCATGGATACATGCAAATCCTCAGCTCTCATTCCTTTCTTTCACATCCCCTCCTCAAAATATCTGCCCAAGCAGAAGTGCCCTGGGAAAGCATCTGGGAGATCCATATACAGAGGATGACAAAGCAAAGCACTGGATCCTCACAATCTCTCATCATGAAACGTAAAGGCTAGAGAAATTTTTCCAAGTCTGTGAAACGTAATAGTTACAACTCAGTTCTAGCTGAAAACAGATCTTATAGCAGCTGAATTTATAATCCCCAGTTTCCTCGTGTATTAAAAAGGAGGAAAAAAAAAAAACAAACCAAAAAAGAACAAAAGCCAAACAGCAAGTTCATTGTAGCTCAACTCCAATAGGATGTGGCTTAGTTTACAAATGCTAAAAGCATCGCAAAGCACATCCTGCGGTTTAGGCTAATTTGTGGGTCAGAGGCTTATTGATAGCTCTGGCAGTCAGATCTGCCTTGTTGCTTACGAAGGAAGACTTAAAGTGGCCAAATTTAATGCAGTTATTTACTTCTCTAAGAAAAACAAGCAGCTTCATTCTGTCAGCCTCTTGTAACCCTCCAGCCACCCACCGCCTGGTGGACAAATGCTTCTAATATTTTATCCTTTTTCAAAAGACTGTGTATGTCTCAGGACAGCATAAGATGAAACTGTGACCCCGTGGCTGTTGCCACAAAGAGGCCCTAAATCCAAAGCCCTGTCTGAAAAGCAAAAGCTGACAAAGGCATCTGATAAAGGCAAAAATCCCAGCCACTCTCCAGCACACATATCACCCTCAAAAATGCTCCTTGTTCCACCGCTCCTCCCTGCAATTAGCTAATGGCACTGGCTCACTTATGCTGCAAACACAAAGACGGAAGGACAAACAAGGGAAAACAATTGTGGCATAAAAACAAACAATTAGGAAGCAATTAAGATCGGACATCACTGTGGGTGTAGTAAACATAACTTTCACGCTGAACAATGCCTTTCTTCCTATGCTTTTTTTTCCATTCCAAATGAATGTTTTTATCTTAGTAGGAGCTATCCAACAACATTTAGAAGCGACAATCACTCATTTCACCTACTACACGTCCCCAAAACACAGCAATAGGGGCAAACATTGTTTTTCCAAGTGCTAGGCCAGGTGCAGACATCTAACAGCCTGAACTGGTCTGCACAGCTCTGTGACTCCAAGGCAGACTCATTCTTGCAGAAAGAAAAGCCAGGCAGCAGCTTCCCTGCTCTCTACCTCCAACCTCACTGATAAGGCTGCAGCACTCCATTATCTGACACCCTAAACCCCACATTTTACTTTGCTTTAAGTTCATTGTTAGAGCTGATTCCATTTAAACCCCACCACTACAGAATACTTCTGCTTTCCTCAAAACTCAAAATTATTTGGTAATTTAAAGTTACCAAGTATGCTGGTTTGAAAGTAAAACCAGTGAGAGACTCCAAGTCATAAGTACAATTTAATAAGAGAAAGAAGAAAAGAAGTAAAATAAAGTAAAATAAAATAAATTCAATAGTACAAAATACTGACAGAGTCAGAATACAACCTGACACCCTGTTAGGATGGTAGTAGCAGTCCAGATGAAATGGTCTTGTCGAAGCAGTGATCCTGTAGAGAAGGAATGGTAGCTCTTGTCCTCTGGGAATCCAGTGGGGAAAAGGCCTACTGTGCTGTCCCAAACCCCGGATTATATCCATGT